>VYZQ01049596.1:39848-68464 GCA_013400655.1 Mystacornis crossleyi
GTTTGGGGTGTGTGTTGTTTGTTTGTGTGTTTTTTGGGTTTGGAGTTTTTTTTGCAAAAGCTGTATCTGTTTTACTTACAACACCAGCAGACAGAAGAGGAAACCTGCAACCACAGCAACACAGGTCATTAATCAGTCCATAAAATTGTTGTCAAGACCTAGACAAAATTCACAGACTGTTCAGTGCTTACGAAGTTTTCACTAAACATCTGTAACAATGTGGGACGGGGGGAGTCTAGAGCACTTAAGACAATTGATTTTGCCAAGATTATATTATGAAAACTCCCAAAAACTAAGATATGTGGTGCTCAGACTCTGTATCTTAGTGTGCCTCCTTTTTATTTACTTTTTTAAAAAAAATTCCACCTGGCAAATTTTAACTTTTTTATTCAGCTCTGTCCCCAAACACTCATCACCATCCTACTTGCTCCTTTTCTCCCACAATAAATTCCTTTTTTGACCAACATCACATAGCTTCCAGGTATCATTAGTTGTCTCCACACTTACCACCCAGACTTTTCATAAGGGACTGAAGGTTAGGACATCTTCAGTGTCTATGGATAGTGGTCCTGGACCACTAGGGGTCTGCTGATTTCTAGCTTCTCTCCCCACAGGCAGCAGCCTGACTGGCATGGAAGAGGCTAGGAAGGAGGGCAGCAAAGTCACACTTTCATGAGGCTTTTAAATCAGTTTCTGTTAGTTCCGTTCAATAACTGTGTTATTTTGATAAACTTTCTCCATTCTCTCTTGTAGCCACCACATTTAAGTCATTCTGGACAACAAAATGTTGTCCAGAAATATATTGTTTATCCATAAATACATTGTTTATCCATCTTATATATAACTCGAATATCAAAAAAAGTAAAACTTGACATTTAGATTAGGAAGCCATGAAAATGTCACATGTAAACGTACACCAAAAAGTGCCAAATTGGGAATTTACTGAAATTAGGTACAATCATACAAATGTTTAAATAGGAATGATTCCTTACAACATGACTTACTGATGTTCAAAAAAGATAACTATCATGACAGCTTCTCGGTTACAAAACAAAATTTATCATGGCAAATAACCCTGGAGAACCAACCCAGCTCTAGGAAGACAGCTTATACCCAGTACAAAACGAGTTTAACACATTCACTACTACCATATGTAGGTGACTCTTAGGATGGCAGCACAAGTCACTCTAAACTCTCCCATGCTGAGGAAGCCCAGTTTCCACAAACATACAGGATGTGAACACAGCAAAAGCCTGCAGTCAGACACACCAGATGCTGGTCTGTTTTTCTCCTACCCCAAATCAGCTCACATTTAAAACTCTGGTTTACCTCCAGGGAGGGAAGTGGGATGGTTCGTTCTACCCTCCCTTCCCACTTCCCTCCCAGGCCACACATGAAGGTAATGAGAACGCATAATAAGAATCAGACAAAATGCCATTTACGGCTTCATGTTCATACAATAGCTGCACTCAGAGGAGGGACTCTTTGCACAGGCACAGCGTGAGGAGGAAACCCCAAACTCCTCTTCTTCGAAGACTGATCCTCTCACAGGGGCAGTTACATGCAATGCCACTTAACTCTGAGGTATCTTATATCCACCTGAAAAGTAAACTAATGTTTATTGTTGTCATTTTTCCAGAAGAGAATAAACAATTTTGAAAAGAGAAGGGAAGATTGCACACAACCCCCAAGGGCAGGGTACAGTCTCTTTATGTCCATTCATACAGCGAGGGAAGTGATGAATTCATGGCACTACTACTTGCAAATTAACTTTCTAGATGAAAACAAACATTTTCACATGCAGCTAACTACTCAAATACAGATGAGATACCACAGCAGCAGAAAAAAGAACATTCAAGGGCTCCATCTTGATACCCTAGGAACCAATTTCACTTACAGTGAAGCACGTACACCAGCTTTTACATGACAACAAACCTGCCAAAACTAAGGAAATAAAAATATTGTTGAAAACTGCTAAACATAATTGCCCTCCATCCATTTACAGCTCTTGGAGCAAAGCATTTGAGCTGCCAGGACTGCAAAACAGAGACTGTTTAGCAAAGCCAGTAAGCGGCTGGGCTCTGCTTTTGCTGGGAAGACGAGCACATCAAGCCTGAAACATCAAACCAGCAGATGGAGGAGTCTGAAGAAATTCAAGGTCATTGAGGGAAATGCTTTTAACCTGGCCCTGAGATAAATCAAGACAGCACTGTCTCAGTAAAGTGATAGTTGAAAAGTGGACTGAGATGTTAAGGAAAAGCAGATCAATCCTACTGCCTCCTGCTGCTGGATTCCAGCTGCTTGCTGAAGGGAAGACTTTATATATTCACCATAAAGGAACAATTCTTCTTAAAAGAAATACTTAATTCTAAAGGTCACTCTACTTCCTAATGTAAATAACCCAAATAGCAAACCAGCACCAAAAGGCATGACAGCATTTAACACAGGAAATGTTACCGAGATCAACTGCTGACTTCCATTTAAAAAACCCAGACAGCTTAAGGACTGATATCTGTTTGTTGGTCTGACCTCTTGGGTCCTTGAATCCACTCGATTATGTACAAAGAAAAGTCTTTTAAGGACACTTGAAAAAAGAGTGGCACATACTTCAGGATGGAAAGTTATTCTTTAGCTCTTCATTCCTCTGACAGACAATCCCAGGAAGCTGCAACTCTTGAGATCTCTTGATCAGCTTCTCCTGTAATCACAATCAGGCAGCAGGGTCAAAAAGGAAACTAGCTATAAAACAATTTTTAATACTACTTATATATTTTTTTGTTTTGTTTTGTTTTTAAAAAGAGTTACATTATACAGAAGACTAAAGAAAAAGTGTAGAGTTTCTTGCAAAAGGGAAGCATTTATCCACTTCTATGTTCTTACTTTTTTGCTTTAATGCTTTCTTCCTTCCAGTGAGCAAGGAGAAGAGGTAAAAAAAAATAAATAGAAATAAGTGATGTATCGTGATCCCAGACAGCTTCCTGTCCTGGTTTGGATCAACAGTGTCATGAAATGAAGAATGACACAACATGCAATAGTTCTCCTGGCTTTGAAAAACATATGTTAGGGTGCAGAGTACACTGCAGAGTACTGCAGCCAGAGCACACAGCTGGACCACTCAGGTTTCTACATACGAAAAATATCAGGAAACCATTCTAAGCACAATCTTAACTTTTAGCACTTCCTTATCCTACTGAGGTCCAGTACCTTGAACTACTGCTTAAGGCTTAACTGATGCTTACCCCCTTCAAAAAGCACTTTTAAAAAAAATTTTTTTTTTACTTTTCTTTCACATTCCTGAAGGTGAAATCCTAACTAGACCACAGTTGGCACGAGATCACTTCCTGCAGGGCCAGGATTTCACTTTCAGATATGAATTCTCTTGAGATTAGCCTGGGACAAACTGTGTTCCTACACTTGTGAGATTATTAGGTAACTGGTACAAAAACTTCTGCCTGCAGTCCCAGTGGAGGGGTTCGACTATGCAGGGAGAACGCAGTGAGAAGTGCAAGGGATGGTAGTTAAAGCACATTAACTGCACAAATGAATGACAAACAGGTTTTTGTCAACTTTGTTTGAAAGGTTCCGCCCTTCACCCCCCCACCNCAAAGATCACGCGGGAAGTCCTTCAAGAGAAGAGTGCAGAGACTCTCAGGATGAACTGGTCCCTCTTCCTCATCCTCTCCAGGCAATGTCCCAAGAACTGGGGACCCAAACATGGCAAAAATCAGTATAAGTCAACAAATTTCACTTTTGAAAAGCTTTTCACTTTTTAAAATTCTTTTTAACTGGTGCTGCAGCTTCTCCTTTTCATCAATAGCAATCTTGATGTATTTTTCCTTACTGATGTTTGAGGAGGACTAGGAGACAGCAAAGGTAGTTAGACTATCACTCTGCAGCCCTAACCTGCAGAATCCCTTATTTTGATATGGATAACTTTATCTTGCACATTATTTCCTGCATTATGCATCCATTAACTTGGAGGAGCTGCAAACAGGTAAGGAAGCAGGGAGCATGGAGATAAGAGTGCTCCAGATGATGATTTTTGCAAGTCTGCAAAAGTATCATGAAACTCAGTGCACGTGCGCTGTGTGGGGAGGGGGTGACAGAGAGGACGCAATAGCTTTAAGTCCCTTCCATCCTGCCCAATAAATCTGTGCCTGACAGATCCCCACAGGCCTATACATCATTTTCTTTTTCTTTAATTAGTAGACCAGCTGCAACTCCTTGGCCAGAGCCCAGCCAAGCTTCCCATGCTCCTTCTGTAAGTTTCTCCAACCAATAGTGCTAAGAAGCAAAGAAACTGAATACAAAATTTAGCATGTGACAAACTCTTCCATGTGTGACCTCTGTACCAGGCAACCTGAAAATCTACATCAGACTGGCTTTCTGCATAAGGGCATGACAAGGTAAAAAAAGAATGGGTCTGGACAGTCTGTGAACTTTATTTCCCACCCAGTCTTTCCCATTTTCCCATATCTCCACACATTATGTACCATTTCTGCACAATCTGAATGAACAAGAAGCACATATTCCACAATAAGTATGTGCCATCTACAGCGGGGTAGTTCCTTGTTAAATTCTGATGAAGTTGCATCTAGTTAAATATTTACTGGAGGGAAGCACACTGTCCCAGTGAATATTTTTGAGAACTCAATCCCAGATGCAGGGAGAAGCCAGTGTCACAACTTAACTTCTGTTCAATATATCCAAGATAACGAAATACAGCTTCCCACAATCCATACTCTTCCTCTTTCCGCCAAGAGAAAAGTAACACTTTCAGAAATTTCCTGTCTCTCTTGGGACTTGCCACTGGAAGCAGCATTTACCTGCAAGAAGATGAAAATCCAGACCAAATTCAAACGGTGCATGCCAGTCTGTTACCAGTGAGCTGAGGAACAGAGAAGCTTTAACTGCTGTGTCCTGTGTATTGCCCACCCACTGCTGCGCCTCTTTCCCCCGGAAATAAAATTTTGAAAAATAAATAATCAGGAAACAAAATCATTCCCCAGCAGGCACTGCATTTCTGTGCTATATAAGCACCTGAGGTGCAGATCTGATTGAAGCTTGTGAGCTCAGGTTACCCTCGAAGCTTGGCACCCTTTGAATTTTCTTCTTTCAGAGATAGGTAAGGAACAAGGGGCTGCTGCCACTGCCTGGAAACCTCCCCAGCCTGACTGCTACCGCTTCCACTTCTGCTCTGCTCTAGTGGCACCGGGAGCAAGATGTATCCATCCAAATCTATCCGCTTTGGAAAGCAACAGTGGGGATGCTCCTAAATCCATTTCAAAGCTTATTTCACAGTAAGTCTGTATAGCTTCCTGGAGAGGCCGCATATTTTATCATCAGCTTAACTCTGAAAATACCAGACAGTTCTGAGGTAGCTTTTTCAGCAGGACTGTGAGCTGGCAATGAAACAGGAACAGCTGAAATCATCACTCTCGTCTGCTCTCATTCTGAGTCCCACATCCCATTTCCTCATCCTATCTTCAATCGCTGTGTCCCCAATGTGCTCATCAGGGAACAGCAGTCAATATTAAATGCAGAGCCTCTTCAAATGTAATCAGATGGATAATAATGGGTGGCATTATAAATTAATCTAGAGAAAGCCATTCAGAAGGACACTGGAAGAAAAAAAATGTGCAGTAAACAACCTTTGATTCACCTTGGCCTTTCAAGATAATGATCAGACTGGATGCTAGTTTTTACAGGACGCAGTGGGGGGAGATCATGCTCTACACTCCTACAGCCTGGTTTGATGTTCTGCTGTTACAGTGATAACCTCAGTAGCTAGAATGAGTTAAAGAAAAAAATAAAAGAAAGGACTGCTGGGAATGACAAGTCTCTCAAGATGGTAGGGAGCACATTAGGCTGTTACCCAGTAAAGTGCACTTGAAACTAGTCTATGCTATGATGCTTTGTTCTCTCCTATAACAGGATATGGCAGGTCACAGTTTTGCTGTAGACTTGTAAAGGGTCTTTCTAGGTTTCTTGACAGAAGCTTTAGCCTCTCCCAGAGCACCACAGCAGGATGGTGAAATAGTGTTGCTGTGTTTCCCTGGAAAGGTGCATGCTCTGCCCAGAGGCACAGGAGTACCCAAAGGCGTGGGCAGGTTGGACCAGACTCTTCAGCTGCTGGACCCCTCAGGCTCCGAGGTGGGAAATGGCTGTGTGGCAAAGCCGGTGCCTGCTGGAACCGTCAGGATGTGCCAAGAGGGAAGGCCACCACGTCCCACCACGAGCAGGACTGGCTGCCTGGCAGGAGCACGCTCACATGGGAGTGGAGGGTGACAAGGGGCTGGGTGTGCCCCACATGCACCAGGGGTCCATGAGCAAAGGCGCCAGCTCCTGGTCTTTCCTGCAAACCCTTAACTCATTAAACAGCTCTGGCCCTCCTCAGCTGCACACAGGCAGGGCGGATAACAGGGCAGAACACATTAACAACAGCAGGTCCCTGGGGTGAGATTAGGCTCCACCTATGCCTTAGGGGATATCGGTCCCATCCAAAATTGCCCTGAAGTAGTTAGCTGAGAACTTAGATAATCAATTTGGTTTGCAGCTCAGACTGTCCTTTGCTCCCAGCTATTCATCACTCCCCTGCTTAATTCACCATAAAGGAATTCCTGAGGAACTGCCTTGCCGTCAGGAAGGCTCTGTTTATTCAAAGGAAAGACCAAAAGTGCCAATAATTGAATGATTTCACTTGGCATCGACTGCTTAATTTAAGCAGATTTCTCTAGCAGAGAAACAGCTTGGGGGGAGGGGGGGGGGGGAGGAGAAAAAAAGGAAAAAAAAAGAAAGAAGAATTAAGATCAAGAATAATGAAGTTTTTGTTTATCAACCACCAGAAAACAGGCTCCAAAGCTACAAAGCCCATATGCAGTTAGTTCCATGCTTTGCTGTGGACTCACTGGTATTCCTGCAGAAAATACATGCTGCAGCAAGAGGAATCTTCACGAGGTCAATAATGCTGGTCTCCTTTGGCTTTACAGTTTATACTATGTTCCTGGAGAGCTTGGGATGACCAGTGGAAAAACTGGTTTCTGTCCATATCTTTGATTAAACTTCTGCTATTTTCCCTTATTTTCAAATTTTAATCTGGGACCCTTCCTGTCACAAAATTTCTGAAATACATTGGCTGATACTGGCGAAATACAAATTATTATAAAAACAGCACATGCATTCACAATCATATTGTCTTTTTAAGGTATTATAACAGTATAATGATATTTCTTTTCCCAGCATTTTCTATCCCACTGTAAGCAACCACTCTACACTTGAAAAATATCAGCTGCTATAAGACAAATAAACTGTTGATGCTTGCAAATGGTATCAGAACTCAGTATTTGCAGAGCTGATGTATAACATGTTAAATAGAGTTTTCATTGCTCTACTTGGATGATTTCTGTTTAACCTTTTCATTCTCTCCTCAGAAATTCAGAAGGAGATGGAGGAAACTTGTAGCAGAACTGCACAAAGAAAGGTGTAAATTTAAAGTATTTCAACTCTAACCCAGTGAGATTACAGTACAAATTTAGCATTTTATTTCTCAAAACAAAACAGAGGACAATATGAAACTGAAACTAAATAAGAGGACATTCGATACAACTGGAAGCACAGCCCACAAGTTTTGCAGCATAATGATCTCTCTGATACCTTTGTCTTTCTTGCAAAGTCACATTAAAACATAGGTTGCATAGACACAAATAAATACTTCTCTACCACAGACACTTGGCTTTTTTATATCACTGAGTTTAGCGTTTGTCACTAGTCACAGCTCTAAAAAGCATCACTGTAAGAATCCTTTTCATGAAGTCCTTCTACCACATGTTGATCCTGGCCTGCAACATGTACTTAATGTCAGAGATGCAAAATAATCTTTTCCAAATTATTTGCATGAAAGCTTCACACTCTATCAATTAAAGCAGGAAATTGGATGTTTAAGAAAAAGCCCACGTTCTGATTTTCCTCTGCTATTAATACACCCAGATTCACTCCATGCTGTGTTTATGATTACAATCCTTTGCAGAAACATTGGCTGGTTAATAATCATCTACATCTGCCACAATATCCCATTTATGCTTCAGCCTACATCCTTCCATTGTTTTATTAGCCACTTTCGATAAAAGATTGTCAGAATTATTTCCTCCTTGTTTGCAGGAATAATCTGAGGATGAAAGAGAAGAAAATAAAAACAGAAAGGTGACACTGACTTGTAGTACAACTGGGATGGCAAATAAAGATTTTTAAAGGTCTCATGCATTGTTCAACCACTGAAGCAGTGTGTTTATTAACTAGAATTTACAACCTAGACCACCCCCTGAGTTTTTAAGGGTTTGACCTGACCAACCGCAGGTGGTTTGCTCTTTCTCAGGGTTCATCCCAGGAGCGAAGTCCTGAGACCCTGGTGGCAGAGAGCACAGCTGTGTCACTCCAAGACCAAGCAGCAGTGCCGGCTGCATCCCCAGTGGCTGGCAGAGACCCGAGGCAGCAGGTCTCTGCAGGGCCCTAATCAAAACTCTCTCCCGGGGCTACTACTATATAATCCATGATGACACAGCTACTGAGCCTGCAACAGGCACTGAGACCAGATGTTTGAAGGTAAATGCACAGCTTGGTTCATGACCAGTGTCACAAAACCCACTGTTCTGCTGAATTCTTAAGTGAAACAGAAAAAAAGTTAGAGGTCTCTGTTTTCCACAGATTGAAATAAACTGGTGGGGAAAAAATGCAGTCTGTTACTTTGACACGAAAAAGGGGTGAGAAATGGACAATACACATTTTACAGGCAACAGAGAACTAGGATCACATTTATAGCCGGGACAGTTTCCAAACTGATTTGCCACACACAATTCTTGTTTTGATGTTTTAAAAACCACACACTAACAATTTCTTACCAGAGGTAACATGTGCTCCTCTGATCACCCTGGGCCTGGGGAGTGCCCTAGTGCGATGAGGAAAGCCCAGAAAGACTGAAGGGGAGCATGTAGGCACAAGGCCAGACAGCCTTCAGCTGAAGACCTGCCACAACCTTTGCAAGGACAAAATCCCCTCATGCCTACCTTGCAGGGACCCCTGCTCCCCACCTTGGTGAGGGGTTGGTTCTTGTCTTGCTGATGGCCAGGGGAGCAAAGAAGCTGAGGTGCTCTGCTCTAAGGCAGACTGGCTGACAAGTAATGTTACCCACCACAAAATGCTAGAAGAGAACGATTAGTGCTACTGAGAATTAACGAGGAGCAATGATAACAGAGGTAACGTTGCCAGTTGGATGCCCTCCTTTAAGCGGCCAGATTGTAGAGGTAACCAGAGGCAAAACACATGCCCAGCTGCCAGGTGAGAAGCAGAGGAAAAATGTTCTTTGAATACATACAACAGGTATCTAAGGGCGATCCACAGTCTTCTGGAAACTTGTTGCTGAAATTATTCAAATGCTCTGGCTAGCTTTTGATGGTGCCTGCTGCATATTAAGGCATTTGATGCACCCAAAAGCACTAAGGGGAAAGAAAACCATAACAATGTGCCAAGTATTAATCTGACCTTTCATTTGTGAGCAAGATGAACACTGGCTCCACTCAAACTGCCTCATGATTTGTTTTGCCATTGGAAAAGGCAAGCTCTGCTTCAGTTAGATTTGCCTGAGTGCTTTAACTAACCAAGTCTTACACATAAACATTTGCCTAAGTCAGAAGAAAGCACGACAACAAAACAGCATGGTGAGGGCCAGGAGAAATATCTGTGAAGTACAAATAATATATGAAAGAAAACAGCATATTCTGTGCTGGGGTGGAACTGCCATTTTCCCCAGTTGGTGTGGGATGCGGCCCACCTAGTCAAGCCCTGCACTGAGCAGTGAAGGTGGTGGCATTGCCTAATCAAAGGGTGCTAAGAACAGACTGAGTTTTCGCCCCTAAGCGGAGCTAGAAGAACACACTGCCTGAAGCTGACTTTTGAGTAGGTCCACAGAAAGGGCAACAGCACCTTGCCTGTTGTCTGCAAAAAAAAAAAAAAAAAAAAAGGCAATCACTAAAACAAACAACTTTGCCCTCATACTTCAGAAAGAGAGGAAGAACTGAGAAGGAGACAGGGGAGATGAAGTAGGAGAAAAGAGACTGTGGGTGTGACCTGGGACCAGTAGGGAAGGACACACAGTCAGCTGTACCTCAGGACCTTGGTGGCACCAAGCCCTGTGACTGGCACAGCACTCACCTGCTGCTCCCTTGGGACCACACAGCTGTGCTCCTGCTATATGTTCACTTCTGGCAACAGGAGTCCATGTTCACTTCTGGCAGCATCACAAGCTACACCACTAAGAATAAAACTACTTTTTATTCACCACTTAATTACGTGTGCAACAACGTTCAAGTCCAATTTCCATCAAAACTTACCTGTCTCTAGAGCAAAGATGTTTCGTGCTGTTCCCCACCCCTCCTCCTCTCTGTTCCTCTGCAGTCTGATTGAGCAGCCCCACAGCAGGAGGACCATGGTTCCCAGTGATTAGGAGCCAGGCCAATTTGAGGAACAAGCAGCAACCTTCAAACCAAGGATGGTCACCAGCTGTACACGGGGTACAGCCACAGCCACTTTTGCAGCATTACCTGAACCCAAGAGCTGGCTTTTGGAAAGGAAAGCAGAAGCTACTGGTGTACTGCAGACCTCCTCAGGCTGGGCCTAGAAGCAACACAGCCACAGTAGCAGATATCCAACTCCTGACTGCAGCAAAACACAAGCGAGAAGCCTGTCAGAACATTCTGAGGCCAGGATTGTTCCTCTACACCTCGTTACCCCTCCAGCATTTCTGCACCATGGGGGTGGCCCAGCAGCCCACCCAGGCTTCTGTCCAAGCTGCACAAAAACATCCTAGGAACTGCACTATAAACCAGACAGTCTGTAAAAAACAAGAGCTGAAGACTCTCTACCTCACCAACCAAATACTGTACCTCTGAGCAGCATAACTACATCATTTAATCCTGCTCTAGGATCTTAGGAGGTAAGGAGAAAGACAGACACATCCTGCAACAGTTAAAGCTATCGCTTTGATCAGAATTTCACAGAAGTAAACTATAAAGCCACATCATCTATTCAGACTCATGATGTCCTTGTCCTTGTCAGTTTCCAAACAATTCAGAAGAAACATCCAGTTCCCGCGTGCCTGCTCAAATATGCAGCCGCAGCAGGCAGCGGAGGCTGCCTTGCACACAGCCACTTCTGGGCAGGCAAATGAGAAAATATCAGTGTCCTACAACAACCATCCACATTCAGGGTTTAGATTAATTTCACTTTAAGGACTTAGATTTGAGAAACCATAGTTATGAAAGTGGAAAACACAAATGAAATAATACTGACTTGCTAAAAATCCTGCCGCTGAGGGAAGCAGCTCCTGCCTTCATACACCAGGTTCAATACCACTGTTTTGCATCTTTGATTACATTAACTTTCTCCAACATCAAATTGAAGAGAATATTACTTAATCTGTCTGGGAGGGGTTGTTAAGACGGTTTGATTAACAAGCATGTCTGACAAGCCCAGCCAGATAACTGGACAAGACCATCTCTTGTAAATACAACAGATAAGCCCTTCTCTGTGACAGCATTAGTTCAATAGACATATTTTGCAAATAAAATGTAACTCATAAATCACACTGTATTCACATTCATACTGTAATTCATCCTTAATATCTCTAACTACCGTAGTTCATGCAGTCTATCAAGAGGCATTTCAGCAGAAGTGTGATTCACAACTTCACAGGAATGCTGGCGGAAGGTTTTTGCTACACTGTGAATGTTGATAATTGTATTGCTACTGAGAATAACTTGGAGGAAGGCAGTGCATAGTAATACTAGATGAGTTTTCTGCATCTAAAAGAGGGAGAGATTTCCTCTTCTGAGTCCACCACAAATGTATGAACCTTCTGGATCAATTCTAATCATCAGGTTCTTGACACTACGTGCAGAATTATGTTTGCTACTAACACATCAACAAGCTGCTATGGTCTGTAAAAAACATCCCGTTGGAAGATGACACCTTGGTAATTTTCAAACTTCTTAAGGAAAAGAAAAAACTCTGTTAACCAAAAGCTTTGATTAAACTCTGCTGCTTAAGCCCTGTAACAAGTACAGAGTGATAGATCACAAAGCAAAAACATCATAAGAAAATTAAAGCTTAAAAAAAACCCCAAGCCCACTACATCTTAGCACCATTTCTGTGCTGTCTCCTTGTCACACAAATGCTTTGCAGCCCTTCACACACCAGAACAATGGCTCCCGGAGTGACAGAAATGGCATTCTCCAAGAATTTCAGCAACATTAGTAGTGCAAGCATTTCCTGAAACAGCTAACAGCCATGAACAACCATGAGAAGTCACCCTGAGATGCCATTTTGACTCCCTCTGTGCAGCAACTGAATGGTGCACGAGAGCCCGTATTCACTCCTACTCAGAGACAGCAGCTCTGCCACACAACCCAAACCTTGCCAAAGCACTGCACCCACTGGATGGCTCTTCTGCACTGGGCACCTTCAGCGACAGGCAAGGAGAGGGTGGGATTCATACTCTCTCATCAGAGCTAACTTGGTAAATTAACCAGTACTCCAATTCCTCCTGCAGTTAGTGGAATGACCCAGGCATTTCAGAGACGAATTCTTCCCCTTTTCAATAAGTGTCAGAGGCAGCAGGCTGCTCATATTAACTGTTCTCTTCTTGCAGTCAGAATACGTGCATGCCTCCTCTCTTGCCATGAAAATGTGAGATGCAATCTATTCTGCGTGATTGTTTCAGGTTTGTTTTGTTTTGTTTTTTATCCAAATAACATATTCATTGGCATTTTCAGCTGCTACTTTTCCTGAAAATAAGCCTTTCCTCTTTAGTGACAAGCTGCACATCTTGCAGTAATTGAAAAAAGGGCAGCACCAGATAAGTGCATCCTGTCTGCCTTGAAATAAGTCTGCTACTTCCTTTTCCAAGAAGATAAGAAACATCTGCATACAGGCATTACTACACAAAAGCTACCTCTCTGTAAGGAAAAGCCTGATTGAAAATTCAAATAATGTCTATACCTTATGGACATAACCTGGTGTAGAAATTCAGGTAGGTATGTTACAACCTGAGCAACGAGGGGGTGCCATCGAGCTGTCCGAATTACATATAAGAGCTGTCTCTCATTCAGAGAGACAAATCCCACCGTTACCTTTTTCTCACCAACTAATTTTAAAACAAACTACATCATATATTGATTTTCTTTCCTATGTTTCCTGTATTCTTCTTCTAGCTATTCTTTTCCATCACCTCTCCTCTTCCTATCTTCCATTATTCTTGCATCAACATCACAGATTTTATCTGCTACACAACTATTCTTCATCCCCATTCTCCCCTCCTGGAGATGTGTCTCTTCTTTAACACAAAGCTGCTTCCTCTGATTCGTGCAAGCCACCCCACCCTAATTCCCAGCTCCCTGTTCCTGCTTTGACTGCAGCCCAGTAATGAGTCCCCAAACCCCATCCAGCTACCCATGTGAGTCAGGTCAGGTCGTGCCCCACCTGGTTCACCTGCAGTAGCTCTCTGCTGCAGGCACTGTTTTGCAGCTGGATGCTCAGGAACATGAGCAACAAGTGGGGTTAGATCTTGGCAAAGCGGAACTGCTCCGTCACACATGCCCAGCCATCACACCTGCCTAGCCCTCCCCACTCCCCTATCTCACTGCATCACCCTCACAGTTTGTGTGACATCCCTTAGGAGATGGGTAACGCTGTCTGCTGCAGCTGCCTGCTACCAATCTCTCAGGCGAGGAGAGCTGAGCAGGTCCTGGGTCTGTGCCTGCGAGACAGACAGATGGCCGTTCTGCCATGCTGCAGGTTTATGTGGGCTTCCTCCCAGTCACGTCCTTGGACTTCCAAGTTCCTCTGCCCATCCTGACTAGCGGAGCATGGACTTCTGCTACGTTTCTTTATTCCACCCATGCTGTGGCATCAAAACTAGCTTGGAGCAGTCTTTGAACAGTTAGGTTTTCTTCCACTGTAACAGTTTAACAAAGAAAACAAAATGCAGCAGTGAATACAAACTAGTTATTTCAGAGTTATTCACGGATGCTCTGAAATCAGACAATCAATCAGTATCAGTTTTCCTCTGCAACAAAGTTACTTGTAGCTAGCTGCCTCTCCATTACAGAAACCTTCCTAGGCTAAATGCACTCGTGACACCCAAGCTGATGGATGTTTGTCACCTTGTAAATAGAGAGGACAAGTACGAGCAGGTCCTAACCACCAGCGGAGAGGAGCAGAAGAGCGCTGGAGGTGATGCAAGCCATCATGCAACGGTGTCATACAGGAGAACAGAGCAAGGCGCTGCCTGCCTGCCTGAAGCCCTTGCACCAGACCCTTCTGCAACCACTTCAAAGGTTTGAACTTGGGAGAAGGCCACAGCCACGTCTTTTTCTAAGGACGTTAAGAGTAGTTCACTCGGAAGACAACTCTTCCTGTATTTGGGCACCCCACCTTCCAAAGAGGGTTATCTTCCCACCAGCTCAACCCGTCCAACAGGCGCTCCAGCAGATGCCAGCACCAGAGGGGCAAACCTAGGAGGGAACCCCTTTCCTGCAGATGCTCCAATGGCTCCTGGCTGCTATCTGGTGACCCAGGCAGGCCCTGGCACCGGCTGCAGCTCTAAGAGGAGCCCCGCCCGGGACCACTGCTGCTCCGTGACACAGCTGATACTGCCCAACCTGTCTCCAAGTGCTCCATTATCTTAACCAGAAACGTCAGAATGCATTTTCATGTGGAAACTCTACAGCAGAGTAACGTCCAAAAGCCACACTCTCCTCCTCAAAATGGCAAGGCGGGAGATTTGATTTGTAGAAGTCGGGTACAGAAATGTAAGACCCATCATCCAATTAAACAGGTAATGTATTACAACTTTTTGTAACTGCATTCATTTACCATCTTCCTTTCTTTAGCCAGCAATATCCCCACTGTGTATTTATACATTAAGCTGCTCTGAACACGTGACACACTCTTGATCTTTACCAGTAAAACAACAGCTCCATCCTGTATATTTCTTATTGGTGCAGCTGTGAAGAAAAACAAAGCCCACATTTTTCTATTTGGCTGAAAAGCATGCATTACAAATAAGTCACAGAATAAAACATAATGACGACAGCAGGTACAAAAATAATGAGCTTTGAGAGTGGCTCAAACAGTTTCCTTAAATAAGCAGTAATTAATTTACATTCTTCTCCATGTGCAAATCATTACCTTTTTGTTGTTAGTTTTATTTTTTCCTTTTAGTGTATTTTTTTTTCCAGGTACACATGAGGAAAGTAGGAATGACGCTACAACTAAAAAGATATAGCCACTAAACAGTATGAGTCAGCAATTTTAAAAGAAAACTAAAATAATCTTTCATTTGTTAAAATGTTCATTTGTTTAACATTTGTTAAAATGTTCAAATACAATCATTCTTTCATCAATATTGTTGGAACTTTTACAGGACTACTTTGTTCAGTTATTTAAAAAGACATAGACAATTTCAAGAAATAAAAAAGGAAGAACTGACCTCTTTTGAAAAAGAGAATATTTTTTCAGTATATAAAAGGCTTGTGTAAAGAGATTTGGGATCAGCTCTTGGCCAGCCTCATCAAGAAGACATGAGAAATAAATCATCTTGATTTTCAGTGAGGAAACTTTTGTAAAGATGTCAAGGAAAGCTTTCTAAGTATAAGGACAGCCAAGGCCAAGCTACTTTAGGAAGGTTACACATACAGACAAATTAGCGAAAAACAGCAGTGTGGGAGGAAAATGACCTTATTATCCCTTACAATGGTGCTAAAAGCCTCCAGTAACTGACTGTGCCAACATGAAACAAAAAATGATTGTTGCAAGTGTCAGCAGGTTGGATTAATTTTTACATGAAATAGGCAAAAGCAGTATTTTCCATATAAATAATGCACGGTTTAAAACTAATGGCTTTGAAATTTTTAATATTGTATTTGCTTTAAAATAGCCTTCTCAGATTTAGACTACATTTTTGGGAAAATTCACAGTATAAATTTTCCATACACTCCTTGCAGAAGTGTTTGGAATGGACATCCGCTAGCTGACAGTACAGTTGTGCATTTATATATGAACTGATCTTCATGACAAAGACAGTTTTCTTAGGACATTTTGTTACTTCTTGCCAAAAACTAAGCTACCACTTCACAGTGTAACACTCTTTTCTTTCCACAGTCTAGACAGAAGCAGTGACTGTGTAACTAAGGTTTCCAAATCCTTTCTGTTATAGAACCTCGGTATTAAAATTTCACATTTATACTAATGAAACAACCAGGACTGTTAATAACCCCAACTGTTTGTTGCAGGAGGCAACGCTCAGCAACACAATCAGATTGGCATCTCTGTCCCAGGAGGGCAGATCTCCCCGAAAGTTTCCAAGGTCAGGGGGAGAAAGAAAAAAAAAAGAAAAAAAAAAAAAAAGGCAGTGGATGAGTGCTGACCTAGATCCCTTTGATGGTGGTAAAATCCCCACAGTGTTCAGTGATGCCAAGACTTTGTCTAGGGAAATTATTACAGTTTTCTGCTATGGTAACTAGTTAAAAAATCAGGCTGTTTATTGCAGAATGCCACCTGCTACTGCCTGGCAAAGTACATCCAAACAATCACACAGGGCACATTATCATAAGAAATGGGAGTTCTCATTTGCAAACCCAGAAGTGCTGTGCTGAAGTGGCATCCTTATCCCCAGTCAAAGTCAGGGGGAAAGACAAGGAGAAGAGAGATTGGGTGCATGGACAAGGGAGCTTCTCCAGGCAAAATGATGGCCAAGGGGTGGGTGGAGCTCAGCTCCCCCAAGCACTATTGCTGCATCTTCTCCTACAGGCTGCGTAATTAATTCAGCAGGAAAGGATTTCATGTGGTGCATTGTCTGTCCAAACACGTGCAGAAAAGCAGAAGCTGATAAAGTACCATGTATTGCTTATTTCATCACAATCTGCTTGTGAACTTGGAAGGGGACACAGTGGGCCAGGCTCACTGGTCCAGTCAGGAGAACCAGCCTCCAGCACGGACCAACAGCAGCAGAAGCAAAACAAAGCTGGGGAGGAATTGCAAAAATACAGCAGTCATGAAGCGGTCTATCAAGGATTGAAGGGTTTTTGTTTGTTTGTTTTTTAACAAAAATATGGGAAATAATGTTTCTTTAGAAGGAAAAAAAATTGGTCACACAATCTCTGTTTTTCAGGAAATCAAACTACATGAGCACAGGGAGCCCTTCTGGCCTCACAATATATTAACTTTTAAAATACTGTCATTCTCTCTGTTTTTCCTCATGAAGTCGAAGTAACTTAGGAAACTCACCCTTCTTCTCCTGGATTTTACTATACATCTTTCTTTACTGATTCTATCAAAGTCTTGGATATCAAATATCTTTTCATTTCCAGCCTCTGGGAATAATCAAAACTTTGTTCAACACTACGGCTTTTATTCCAACACACATAAATAGCTTCTTGACTTGCACAAAACCTGAAACCACTTTAATCAATCAGCTATATATAGTCTGGATAAATACTGCGTCTGAGACACTGGCTATACAGCCAATCCTGTGCTATTTACTAATACTTTGATCTAATTTCACATTATTTTAAGAAGAAATGAAAAATATTCTGGGGAGGACAAAGGCAACAGTAAAGAAATTACAGCATGTAAAAGCTAGAGAATATGTACATTAGCTAAAAATTCAACTTGTTCCAAAAGCATTTCAAAGGACACAAATACATTCAGAGTTATCACAAAATAAGACACAAATGTCCCTAAATTTGTTATTTTGTTACTCCCACAGGAATTCACTCTTGTTTTTCTAGAAACCTACCACTATATAAAGTATATTTAATAGCATTAGTAGACAGCACTACAGTCTCATTGTGTGTATAACGCACTGCTCTATTTTCTATGGAAGCATTATGGCACAGGTGATTTATGTCTGCGCAACAGAAAGGGCTATTCTGTAGAAATATCACAGGAAATGACACACGGGAAATAAACCAACACAGACATCTTACAATCATTTCCTAAGCTCTAGCACACCAATCTGCTGAGCTCCTGAAACAACCCAGATGCTGCTGACGCAAGGAATGAACAAGCACCAAAAAGGCTTCCCTCTTCCCAGGCTTCTGGGTCTCAAGGGGAGAAAAGGATGAACGAGGCAACAAGGTACGGAATAGTTGGTTATTTGTGAACTGGAAATATGCTTTTTTGGGTACTAGCTGCTCAGTCCTGTCATGGTTCATCTACGGTGGGTATGGACAGATGGGGGGGACCTGCAACGGCTGTGAAAACAAGAAAACTGAAGATTAATATGTGGTGAGGTCTCAAGTAATGGCTGGGGAAAAGAAGGTCATATGGAAGCAAAGTTGCAGTAAGCCTCGTGGCAAAGCTTTCTATTATTCCTCTTTCATGATAGGGGGCTTAGAAGAAAAATGAAAACAGACTTTTTAGCAGGTCCTGCAGTGATGGGACAAGGAGTAGTAGTTTTAACCTAAAGAACAGCAGATTCAGACAAGATATAAAGAAGAAATTTCCTATGATGAGGTTGGTGGAAACGCTGGATTGCCCGGAGAGACGGTAGATGCCCCATCCCTGGCAACATTCAAGGCCGGGCTTGGACGAAGCTCTGAGCAACTTGATCTAGATGAGGATATCCCTGATCATTGCAGGGGGGTGGATTTTTAAGGGTGATCTTCAAAGGCCTCTTCCAACCCAAACATTTCCATCATTCTCTAATTCTATGAACTAACCCCAGCACAATTCACATAACATCCTGTTAGCATGTGTTATTCTGCTAAGGCTTAAAAGCATCTGTTCCCTTCCCACAAGCTCCAACTGTGTCAGGTAATGGATAGAGTAAAAATTCAGTTCCTGTCCTCAGGAGCACTTATTAATTCAGGTTACAGCAAGATATCAACAGATGCAAAGAAATAATTGTGTTTCAGTCAGGTTTGCCAACATGCAACAGAAGACCACATCCTGGAAACCAGATGAACGCAATAACATTTTAACATGAATTTTATTAAAGAATGCTAGGACATATTTCATGTGGGTTTAACTGAACGCACAGTATAGAAAACTGCTTTTCATCTAAGTAAATTTTACCAGTTAAAAATAGCCAGAAAATTAAGAAATAGCTCAGCATACTGTTACATCATTATTTAATATTCTACTATTCCCACCCACCCTTAATGATACAGACTTTTAATGGAAAATAATATAGATGAAAGTCACATATGCAGATCTCTATATACAATATATTAAAAAATATATCTGATATTGGTGTCATAGCTAAGAATCTATGAGGCATCCCTAGACTATTATTTTCTGTGGAAAATAGAGCAAAACTATTCTATACTATTTTGAATACACAAGAGTCTACACAAGCAGACTACACTGACTTTAAATGTAATTACTTCTTGTAATTCTTCTTCTTATCCACTAGAGGAACTAGGGCTGGTTCAAGACTGCAATCAGGAGAACATCTGTATCATTCCATAACACATTTTTTTTTTTAAAGACAAATGTTTTCCTCAAAACTTTTCATGTCCAATTTTACCATTAAGTACATTGAAGTCACATAGCTGGTGAAATACCTACAGCATGTCAGCTAAGCAGAAAATAAATAATACTTGTGTTACGACTGTATAACTTAAAAGTCAAGATAATGTCAATTTTTCTCCTAAGTTAAAGTTAGTCTGATAGTAAAAACACCCTTTCCTGTAGACAAAAAAAAAAAGGAAGTTTTGAGAAAAATCAGTAAAAAATTTAATGTAATTACATAAAACTTCCCACTGCAAAAATAAATACGATTTTCTTAAGGTAACTGAAGAAAGATACCTAATACTTACACTCTTGCCTACAAATCAAGGAATTGCAAAATACAAAGATTCTGTATTAATGCTCAAACTACCTCAAAACACTGTAAGTGAAATCTTGGTCCCATTAAAGCTGATGTCAAACTTCCTGCTAATATCAACACCACCAGAATTCTGTCTATTTTGCCAACTCAGAAAGCAGAAAAGGCTTTGAGATGGAAAACTAAAACAATAAATAAGATTGCTTTAATCACTACTTTTGATCTCTTTGACCATGCAATTTCTGCCCCTCCCCTGCTATGCCAACAAGCTGAATGTCCAGTGCTCGGGTAGTTGATTTATCACTCTCTGTGACAAAGTTTTGGACATTGCCCTTCCCACTGTTCCATGAACAGCAAAACACAACACAGCAGCTCTTGCACCAGTTGCATCTTAATAGTGCAGGAAAAAATCCGCAACATTAAAACACAGTTTTGCAGCAACTCAGTTGAGAGTGCTGCAATCCCTAAAACTGGAGTGGGCTTGGTGGTTTTTCATTTGGTTGGTTGCTTTCGTTTGTTTTTCTTAAGGTTTGAGGTAGGTTCCTCAGTGATCAGTGTGCAAGGGATCTTGCAAGAGAGTGGGTGGCACCATTTGGCTCTGGTCCCAAGTCAAAGCGTGTTTTGCAACTATATTGTCACCTCTTCAGATATGCTGCGGAGACTTCAAAGGAACAGTGTTTCTGGAAATCACATGGCTTGATAAGTCCAACGGGAGAAATATACCTAAAGGCCAAATATCTTTCATAAGATACTGGACTCCAATGGCAGCTGTTATTGATACGCAAACTACCCACCCTGGGCAACCTAAATGGCAGCTGTATCTGTGTATGAAGAGCAGAGCTTTCATGTGAGGCCTCAGTGAATAAGTTGAGGCAACATTTACTGGCCCAGCCACCGGCAAACCAACTTTTACAGGACCGTAGGAATATCTACCAGATTAGTGTCACTACAGGGAACTGCAGTGAACTCCAGTACTAGCGAACTATTATGTGAAGAGGTGCTCCACTGCAACAATTATGCATTAGGTTTTCCTTTAAAAAAAAAAAAGTATTTTAAATTATGTTTATAAAAACTGTTCTGATCAATTCCATCAATAATTATTGTTTCAACGCCAAGAACAGGCAGACAGAACAGTGACTAAAATTTCAGTTCACACAAATGCATGCAACATTTGCACTGGACTAAGCACCAAGTTTGCTTGCAACAGCAAATGCAAAGAGGCAACATTTTCTTAAATGTTATCCTTTAGAGCAATGACATCCCCCCAAATTTCTTTTTAATATTGTCCACAATGCTCTTATAAGACATCTAAGCTGTGCAAGGCACGAGCATGCAAAGAAGAAATACTGACTCAGTTTTGAAGTGAGAATTCTCAATATCCACTACCCAATATTATCCTGTATTACACAGTCAATGATTTTAAAATGTCATTCTCCAGTATGAACTTATAACACAGTTTTCAAGAGACTACTCTATATGCAAATTCAGCTGAGGATTGTAGGGAATATTTGATGCACATAATTTTAAGAAAACAAAGAGACCTCTCTGATGTATCAGGGTAGAAGACATACACCAGTAGAACACACTGTAAGATTTACAGGACACAGAAATAGTGGAGCACAAATGACAGTCCATTCTCAATCAACGATGTACACATCTAAGGAAAGAGCAGCAGCTGTGAGAACATTGAGCAAGGATGTCCACAAACTGTTGAAGACAGTACTAAGGCTCTAGGCACTAAGGTGGGAGAGCAAGCATCTATCCAGACTAACAGTGACCTCAGTTAAATGCCTCTCAGAGAAATATAAACACAAATACTCCTTCTGCTCCTGTGCTCACACACAGAGCACCACTCTTCCTGCTGAAGGCCTGGCCATACAGACCAGGAAACCCTGGGGTAATGCTTACTGTATATCAGCTGCACTCCCGAATCACACCTTGCCCCTGCCACCTCACGTGACAGCAGGGGAGGATGGGCTCTCCAGAGTGATGGATGAGCTACATCCTGTTGGCTGCAGAGTGAGAGCGGACACACTGCTAATTATCCCGGTGGAGTCACAGGTCAGCACCCTGTGTGCTCCCCTGGGAGGTAGTGTTCCCCTTCCCATGGTACCATGGTCCATGGACCACAGTCCCAACAGCTCCATGGGGAAACAGTGACACCTTGATCCTTTCATCCCAGCGCTCTGGCAGCAGTGCCAGCTTAAAGAGGTGTCAAACTGGATACCAGTAACAGAGACAGCTGCCCTGTGGATGGAGGGTAGCATCCTTAAACTTTGTCAGGCACGCCTAACACTTAGTGTCATCTTTAGTAAGGCTGGTGATCCCTGCTGATGGTGTAAGACCAGCTGTGGATGTGCCTGTACATGTGTAGGCCACGGTGCACAAGGTTGTGACAGAGAACACCAAAGAAATGGGGAAAGTAATATAGAACTAGGAAATAAGGGTAGGCAGTAACTACAGATAGCTGGCTTTGGAGACAGTAATATTATCTTACCTTGAAGCCTTTAGGGCCTTACAGATTTCTGACAGAATAATACTGCAAAAAATGCATACATCAGATTGACTTTCTTAGGAAATCAGTTTCTTAGAAAATTACTGAGTTTATCCACTGTTGTCTGTCAATAAGAAATTGTTTCCTAGATACAGAGCTTAACAGAAGGCCACAAGACTTCCATCAGTAGACGAAAGCAGAAGAAAACATTCTCAGCCTGTTTTGAACATTCCCTCTTGTATACTACACCTGAACAGGCACAGGGCCTTGCCCAAATAGCCACAAAGTTTCTTTCTGCAATGTCCCTACTTCATTTTTGTATGAAGGATGAATGCACACTGTCAGTACCAACATTGTACGTGACTGAAAGTTTTTAAGATTACTCCATTCCATAGTTTTTGTCAAGATACTGGTGGGTCCTCTCACATTTGATTTACTTCCTGATCATTTTATTGCAAGCTTGGTGGGGTTTTTTCCCTCCTCAGTCTACAAACTTGTTCGGCATTTTCTCATGCAATCAACCACATGAGCAACACTTTCATCTGCAAAGGAGATAAGTAACCAGGCCTTGCTTTTAATTACATTAACCAGGGAAAAATTTGTTGCAAAAGTCTACAGATGGAGTGCTGCCCCTTTCCAGGAATTCTCTAGGCTGGTAAATCAGTGCCGGGCCTTGCAGGGTTATCAATGCCCTTCTCATGAGTTTAAGTTTTAATCCAGCGCTATGTCTCAAACATACTTTGCTGGAATACTTCATGAAGTCCAAGCAGTTACTAACAGTTGCAGAGCCTGCACAACTCTGCCTGTATGGGTGGCTGCTCTAACAAAATTCAGCTACAAAAATGCAGGAACAATCAAACTTGTTACTGCAATTCATAGAGTAATTTCAGGTTGAAAAGCTGAACAGATGGCATTTGTGAGCTTTATTCAATATCTTGGACTTTTTAATTAGATTCCTGTTCATGTCAGTCTGCTGGTTTACAGCAGGAGACCCCAGATTTCAAAGTAACCTTAGGAATCCCATTGCTCTGTCTGATAGAAACCACTATGCCAGGAAACTGCTGCAGGCACAGCTCCTGCTGCTTCCACCACAGGAACTCATCAGCAGGTAATTAAAAGAACCGAATTAAAGGGATAGTCCAAAAATGCAGCTACGCCTTAGCCAAAATGCAAATTTGAGCTTTAATGCACCACACTGCTTTATAATTTTAGGATGCTCTTGGTATGTTTATCATTAGGAATCTGTATGCCATAATTTTCTCCTCCATGCCTTCACGTGATTCTCAAATTCACCTTCTGCCCCTGACAAGCTCACCCTGGGTTTTCATTGCTTTTTGGAAAGCTGCATGTGGGCAGAATGAAACAAAATGAAACAACACATACTGACTGCTAAAAAGCTTAAGAACTTGCAAGGGAATAAACAGTGCATCCCTCCCAAAGCATTGAAATGTGGCAAAAAGCACCAGCAAACTCCAATGGTCGTGGCAAAAGACAGTAGAGTCATTAAATTTTAGAATCAGTTTCAATACTTCCTTTTACCAACAGAGATCAAACAAAACCAATCAAAAAACAAAAAAACACCCAAAAAACCCCCATAAGCCCCCAACAGATTGACTAATACAGCAAATTACGACTTTTATGAGTGCTGCAGTGCATAAAATCTCAGTGACACTTTTAACCTATGGCAATAAAGAATGGCACGACACACTGGAATAGTAAATCTAATAGTCTCAATCAATGGCACAGGTTCACAGCTGTTCTTTTCTCAAAATCAGTTAGAAGTTGACTATTTCTGAGTTGTTAGTATTACTTTGTCTTTTTGAGGGAAACTCCAAAATTCAGAAGACCTTCTAGACCTGTTGTAATCATGTTTAGCAGAACATTGACCACACCTCCAAATCCATTTTCATTTTATAATATATCCCGAATGTAAAAGCTAGTATTAACATCTGTTTTAGAGAAGAATGGACCAAATACTTTGCTAGCCAAACAATGGCAAATGCAGAGTTTGTGCATATGTAGCTTCAGTGCCCTAAATCCCTTGCATGTGGCAAAACTCTAAGTTGTTACAAAATGTAGCAATGCTCCATTTATTCACTGATTTTAAGAGATAAGAGGGTTACAAAGTTAACTGAATACACACATACTAATTTTTAGTGTTTGAATACTATATAAAAATCAGCTCTAATAGTCACCTGCCTGGTATGTGTCCATCAGGCAAAAAAAACCCCTGTAACTTTGAAACAGATTCCCCTTGTTTATTCAACACAATTTTGCCCCAAAGTATTTTGTCAGGAAAGAAAAGCAATTCTGTCCTAGCATGGAATGAGACCGAATCCCTCTGAAACTGCATCCCTTGCCAGTGGGTGTGATGGCATCGGACAAACGCCTGGGGAATGAGAACGAACAGGACTTGTTGAGGTCTAACCATTTTCCTCCCCTGTGATGTGCAAACTGCCCATAGCCCTAAACTTCCTAAAAGGTGGCTTTGTCAGAGTTGTGCAGTGGATTCCTGCTATGAAGTCCAAACAAGTCTGGATTTTGTGATAACTAGTAGCATACATGGCGTAGTAGATAGCGTGGTATTGACAACGTGAAATTTCTTCTGTTAGTAACAGCAGACAATGTTGAAGCAGCTGAAAATAATGAAAAGTTGAATAAATGCTCTCATCACCTGTTTACAAAACATCATGATTAAGTCTTTTAAAATGTCTAAAAGAACCCCTTTATTTCAGATGACAAAACTAAACGGGATGGAGGAAACTTGCCCTATCATAAGCTAAGTTGCATCAGGTCTTTCAAACCCTCAGCCAAAGCACCTCTCTCTCTCTCTCTCCCTCTCTCTCTCTCATGTGCCATTCGCAACATTTCTCACTATAGCAGACAGACATCTGATGATCTCTGGAATTAAACTGCAACTTTTAGTCCCTCTGTCCTTTAGGTGAGACAACAGGAGTAGGGCTCTCTTTGCTGATACTTTTCTGTCTAATTCTGGAATAATGCACTCTACCCCAGAAACTGCTCATCCATTCCCTCTCCTTTGATAAATTTACATCATAACCTCTTGAGAGCTAAATAGAAAAAAGCCTAAACCCCTTCCTCTCCCTGCTAAGTATAGAAAACTGCATCTCTGCTGTTTACAGATTTGGAGGCTTTTCTGGACTGAAGTTTTGTAAATACAACCTATTTTGAAGTCATGGACATTAAAATTTGGATTAATGCCTTGAAAGAAACAGTTCACATAGCCTACATTTCCCTCTAAGCTGATGTTCTCTATTAGTTGATTCTAAAGCCTCAAAAACACCCAATCAATACAAAACATTAAGACGCAGGGACTAAAACAAATTTTAACCTGGTTCTATCTGGCTCTTGGCCCATAAAGTTTCATAATGCAATTTACCCACTCAGAAATAAACAAACAAACAAAATAAAAATAAACAAACCTTGCATAATTTATTTGCTCTCTAAATGTCTTCTTTCCCTCTGCATCATGAGTGAAAGCACGGAGAGGGGGTGAGGTGTCCTTGTGGCTTCAAGAGCTGAAAAACTTCTTGCTGGAAGTCCCGATTCTCGTAGCACTGGCAATCTGAAAAACAAAAATTGTTTTGTTAACACTTGTATCCCTAGATACAGAAAACAGAAATAAGGTTTGTTCTGAACCACTGCCAACTACATCATTAACCTCTCCCATGAACAAGCCAACATCTCTCATGCAAGTAGAGCAGCTAGAAACATCTCCACTCAATTCATACCTCACTTAGGCATTATGCACTGGCTGCTCACTAAAAAGCTAAAAACTTTTTTCTATGTACAAATAGAAAAAAGAAACCAGTAAAACAACACATTACAACCATGTGCTTCAAGAAGAGCTGTTGTTAAGCTGTCCAGGTTTCCATTTAGGAAAAACTCAACCAGGAAAGGTGGCTTGAAATAGGTCAGCACCATCACAGTCGTTTTCTACAGAAGTGGCACTAACCACAAACTGTGCCTGTACCACAACAGGATTGTCTGTTTCCATGTGTTCATATTTAATTTGCTATCAAATCCCTGCCAGGACCTCTGCAAAATACCCTGCACATCAGTTACAAAGATTGCCCATGGAAGTTCTCTCACACCAACCAAGCCAGGCTCTGAAAAGCCAGCCCCTGCTTTTGAGGAGACCGATACGGAGCAACCAGCTGCTCTCTTGTCCACGTTGCCTGAAAATGCTGAGACAGACACCATCCTCGGTGTATGTGCATTGAACAAATAGAGTGGCTAACTGAGCTCCCAAAAGCTGGCAAGGAGAACTTCATGCTCTACGAAGTCTGTCATTTTCATTCTGCAAAGTGTCAGACTGTATTATAATATTTTCTCTGATGTTCAAATTGGCACAGCTGATTTTAAACAGCTTCTTCACGGCACACAGCACCTTGTCATAAAAATATCCTGATTTCTACAACAGTTAAGCTGACATACAACAGAATTAAGACTAACACAAGAATCTTATAATACTCATGCTTCCAAAGGCAGTGGAGTTAGAGCAAAGTCCTAAACTGACTTCACTGAAAATAAAGGCCATTCCAGTAAAATAAAATGCAAACAAAATAGCAAATAATACAAACTGCATAATCACCTTACAAAATGGACGAATTAATAGAGGGCCAGCAAAGTAAAAAGCAGTATCAGGCTACAAGTTACACACAAGAGGAAATGTGACTAATAAAATGTAACTAATAGAATGTAACTAATAATTCTTAGTTGTTACACAAAAAACTACTTAAGTTCCAAATACAATACAGATACCTGCCTTGCTGGTGGGGAAAAGTGTATGTCTATCTACACAGAACATTTAGAGCACAGACCACCAAAGCCCTCCTAATCATGGCTGTAAAAGCCACAGAGCCAAGTGCTGCAGGACAAGGCTCCAGGTGCCATGGCACTCAGATAAAACTGTCGTGAACCATGTGTCACAGATATCACCTTTCCCAAAGTTCACAGCACTGCTACTGTGCCCGACCTTTATCTTTTGTCATACTTCCTTTTTGTACGCAATGGCACAGCATGGATCCACTCCTCAAAGTTACGCAGGGCTTCCTTCACCATGGGGCCCAGTTCCTGAGCACCAGCAACTGACTCAAAAAACTTGGGAAGTAGATTGCTCTCATCTGCAAAATCCCTGAACTGAAAAGTGCCCTTTTTCTTCCCATGTTCCCAGCACACTGAAGTGTGCTGCTTGAGCATTTTCCTTTCCAGCTGGAACCACATTTCCAGCTCTTCAAAGACATGGCTTCTTCACTAATGGTTTGATAGACATGGGGTTACACCTAGTACAGAGATAAATGCAACACCCATATCAGGATATACGTGTAATTTCAAGAATGCAGAGTTAAAGTCTACCCTCATGGACAAACCTGACCCTCCTGGATTTTTGCTGGCCCATAACTGTAGGAGAATGCAGCTGGCGGTTAGCTGATAAAGCCAGGGAGACCTCACAGTACTCAATCATCACAGATTTATAAACGTACAGCTAAAACGTTTCTATCTGCACTGGAACAGGCAGAAACAAGAACACACATTCATAGCAGGCAGATGGTATACTACTTTTGATACAAAAGAACTGATATGGCCAAGTATTACAAGAGTTCCTACCAGCCAGGTCTTAGTTGAATACTTATTAAGGATTGTCAGCTTTGCGGGGTGTTCTGGTGGGGTGCTATGACCTTCAAACCGACTCTAGTAGNCGTTCCTCATGCTATGGGCCCATTGGCCCCCACAAAGGATGATGCCCTCCTTTGTTTGAAGAAAACTTCCTGGTGAGATTAAAGAGCCGTGTTTTTTGAAGTGCTTCCATCACTCCGAGTTAGTGACCTCTTGGGGAGGTTGCAATGCTCCCCCTCAAGCAGCCCATCAAATATGGAAGGATGTTTGCCATGGTGAATACAAATTTCCCAGCAATGTTCTGCCAGATTTGCAATATCTATCTCCCCAGGTCTGCACAATCTTGAATAATAAGGCTTAACGTAAGAAAAATATATAAGGTAGAATATTGCTCCATACACACAGATCTTTACACATTTAAGTATCTTTTTCTTGCAGTCTAGGAGGAAATAGGCACCTTATACCAGTGATCTTACAACATGCCTCTCTTTTTCCTTTCCCCAAAATGTCTTTAATACCAATGATTCCCATCAAACTTCTACCGAGGGCAAAGCACTCCTGAAGGAATCAATCTAAAAAAAAAAAAAAAAAAAATTTTCCACG
>VYZQ01049596.1:68477-87138 GCA_013400655.1 Mystacornis crossleyi
AGCGAGGGCAAAGACGCCCTGAAGGAAAAAAAGTAAAAAAAAAAAAAAAAAAAATCTTTCACGCGTCAAAAAAAAAAAAAAGAGAGTACTTAAAAGAGAAAGAACTGCATAGTAAAGTAATAGTCACATAAACCTCACACATCCCAGACTGGGATTTTTGCTTCCTGCAAACTAACAAGGACAAAAGTCCTGTGCACTAAGCATGGCATGTGCAACATCCTAGGCTCTGTCATTTATTTAAGGACAGACAGGTAGGCATAGCTGTGAAAATCTTAACAGCATAGATTAGGCAATATGTGCTATGGTAACAACTTTGGTTTGCCATTCATCTTGTACTCACATTTTCATTTTCCTGCTGAACAGGGGGGTACACAAAAATAAACACCAGCAAATGGTTAGTAGGCATGGCACTGAAGCAAAATCCTTAGTACAAAGCTACCATGGGCCCTTCCAGCTCTACTGTAAACAAAGAGTGAATTACATTATACACAAAATAGAAACACAAGTCACAGATGTAGTTCCTCAACTGTGATCTGGGAAGAGCTGAACAAACTCAGGGCAGGTGTCATCTGCACAAGCAGGGAGCAAACACTGACTGATGGTTTTCTGGGGATTTTTTGCTGGGTTGCCAGACATCATCATTATAAACTATAGCCCCTGGTTAAAGCCAGTGTACAATGACGAGGTGCTGAGCAACTCAGGAAGACAATTCTACAGACACCTCCATTCCCTTGAGCTGTAGTACACCATCTGTGTTGAAAAGGAGGTATGAGCTGCTACCAAACCTCAACAGGTCTGGCAAGAAGGGAGCAGAGAAGTGACGCTTATTATTCATGTGGTTCCCCTGAGGGTTAGCCACTGGAAGCTAAACCAAGTACATCACAGTGCCCTCCTACAAAATACATTGCAAACAGATCTACAGGATATGCATCCAACCTTGCCTCGTCAATCATGAGACAAAGAGGTTTTAACTTCGTCTGTGACATCTATGTTCAACCAGTGAATAGCTTGTGGTAGCTGTTGCAGCTTTCTGCAGCAGTCCATCAGTTTGCTGCACATGGTTTTCTTGGGTTGCCATCCCTCCCCTTTCCCCTAGAGAAATTTGGGGACAGTCTACAGATCAGATATAATACCATGGAAAGCTGCTCCTGTTTACAGAAAACAAACAAAAAATCTCGCAACTTTTTCAGCCCCATTGAACAACTCTAAATGCACCATGTGTCATTCTGGACACAACAGAGTATATTCACACATTCAGCATACAACCAACTCCTGGGAGCCCAGGCTGCCCAGTGACACACCGAGCTTCAGCTCTGCTCATGGGCAGCAAATCCTCTGGTCTTTGGAAAGGGACCATTGACTGAGCACCTCTGTTCAGCCCATCTACAAAGGCAGGGCTGTGCCACAGCATGCAGCTCTGCCCAGAAGGCAGAAATTGTCTGCACAAGAAAAGCTGGACTTCACTTCCCTGTGCTGGGTGTTAGTTTCAGGAAATTTCCCATTCCCAAGCTGAGTTTCAGGATCTACCCTAACTGCTCTGTCAGAAGCAGATCAGAGCCAAGCATATATGTATGTCTCGGACGATCCAAAGCATTTCTTTCCCCACCTTTCTTGCTATTTTCAAAACATATTTCTGAAAGCACTTGAATTTTTTTTTCTTATTTTTGTTGATGATTTACATTTCAGAGGCAACACAGGAACAAAAGTTCTGATCTTTTTCCTAACCTTTGACTGATCCTATGAGAGAAAGGAACATCTTGTTAACACTACTTTTCCTTAATTCACTGATTCTACACAAAATTAATGATCATCCTCTAAATCCTTTAACTCTCTACTCAGCAGTTTAATTAGAAAGATGATCATTGATTAATGCACTTGAGTTACCTGAAGAAGGTGTGACTGAACACAGATCACTCAACCCCAGACAAATGTACATTTATTAGCTCTGCATTAAACTGCTTTCCTCTTTATTCAACTTCAAACGAAGGAGCAAAACCCCACAACACAGCAACAAAACACCAACGTTTCAATCTTAAACTTCTGAGATAATTTTAATTTTACTTTATTCTTTAGGAAGTCTCACATTTTCTTGCTTTGAATTTCATAGTCTTTTTTTTTTATTTATTGTAATTTTACAAAATAAACACACCAAGTCTAGAGGTTCAGAACGCATTTGCAAAGTTCTGCCAAAGACCTGCAGTCTTGAATTAGTTGGCTTGGGCAAGGAAGTAGGAATGACACAGGTACTCAACAGGAATGTGCACAGCTTTAAGTGCATGCCACAACTGAAACCGGGTATACTCCCATCCAGCCAGTGGTTTCAGCATCCCCACCTAGGAAGACAGTCAAAGGAAAACATTATTTAAAGGTTTCCTCACTCTTTTTTAAGATCTCACTAAAATTCCTCCAATCACAGGCTGGTCTACAGCCTGATCATGAGACTTTTAGCCCTGAAAAGCAGGTAAGCCTTCCTTGACTGTATCTCTGCACTAAAAGTCACACTGCCACTGGTCTGGAAAAGCTCATGCTTCACCTGCCCTTAGAGCCACAATTCTGTCTGCAAATGTTCTAAACAGCCTCAAGGACTGGCTAACTTTTCTCTTTCTGTGAAAATCCCCTTCTGGTCTCTATAAATGAATAGAAATCTTTCCCATATCATGACTTTCTCCTTTGCCACTTCCCTATGACCAAGGTAGATACCATTTCCTTCCCACAGGCTGAGTGACAAAAGCCCCAGGTGATTTCAAGCAAATAATCTTCCTGCTGCTCTGTCTCCCTTTGTGCAGGAAGGTCTCCTGAAAAGTGGCAGGTAGAGTTGGTGACTGAGCTTTAGGAGCAGCCAAATCCTTCTCCTGGTCACCAGAAAGTGACTCTAGGAAGGCAGACATGGGGCAGACCAGAAAACCAGGCTAGGCAGAGGGGGAAGAGCAGAGCTTTCTCTTCCATGTCCTAAATTACATGGTTCATATCATCTCTTGTCCTGTGCATGCTTCTTCCCATACTTGGCATTATTTATTCACTTTCAAAGCACAAGCCACCACACAGAATACAACACAGCTCCACAGACTCCTGGTACACGGTTAGAAAGGATTTTTCCATTGGCCTCTGTCAGCTTAATACATAATCAATACATGGCTCCAGCAAAAGTCAAGCAAGGAAGCTTATGCTGCATTTAAAGATTTACATTTAAAATCTACATTTTTAAGAAGGCCAATGCATGCCATTTTAAGAGCATCCAGAAGCAATCCACTGTGAATCCCTTTCCTTCTGCCATTATCCCTGATGGTGGAAAAGTTTTTTCTCAAATTGTTTATTTCAAAGTTATTTCGTCATCAGCTATGGAGAAAATAAGCCTGTGTTATTGCAAAGAACTAGCAGCAGTAGCTAATTCTTACTGAGGCTTCTGATGGTTTTGCCAACACCCATAGATCAGTTCAATGATACGGTTTTAAAAACTGGATGGCAGATAGAGATGGGACACAGAAATATCAGAAATGAGCCTGATCTATGTGAGGTCCATCACAAAACCACAGCTTTCTAGTGCTAAAGGGATTAGAGCTGCACAGAGCACAAGCGATTGATGCATGAACCCCATCACCAGCTTGTGACTCTCAATTTCAAAACATTTTTGCAGTGAGGCAACTTAAGAAAAATAAACATTACGAGCCAGGCAGAGATCAGTCATAAACCTTTTCTGAAAGGGAGATGAACTCTCTTATTGTTATTTAAAGCAACACTGTAAATCAGACCAGATCTATATAAAGCAACACTACGGGATTAAAGCAACAGTGGCATCATTCTGTCAGAGCTCGGGCTGAACACCCCAGGAAAGACAGACAATATCTGGTAATCTTCAGGGCCAAAAAAGAAAAAAAGCCAAAAAATCCCAACTAACCCAAAGTAAAAAATAACAAAACCCACAAACAAACAAACAACCCCTCCCCAATTAAAAAAAAAAAAACTCTTCAAAAGAACTGAAAACAGCAGGGGATTTCTGTGAGGTTCTGCATGAAGCTAACAAAAACCAGCAAAAAGTTGCAGCAAAAAGTTGTAAAGAAAGGCAAGCCTCATATTTTCTATAAAACTACCAACATTATCAACAGCTCATTGCGCACATTTGGTGATAGATACCATATTTAACACTTAGATATCTACATTTTACAGATCACATGCAGGGAGATATGCTTCAGAAAATACTCTATTACCTTACATTTTCCCAAGTATTTCATTTTCCCTCTTCCAGAACAGTCATCTGATATAAATTTTTGGACCTTACATCATGCACAAGAAAATAGCCTAATATTTTAATTCTCCCTTTACATCAGGACATTCATAATTGAAAAGCAACAGAAATAGTGGGAAAAAGCAGCTTCCAAGTATTAACCTGAAATATAGACTCAAGTTCAGTCTCTTTTTTTTAAGTGTTTTGAAAAAATTCAGCACATCAAGACAAACATTAAAGCAAAACACTGCAGCCCCTCCTTCTCACATCAGCACCCGAACTCCCTGGGTCAACCACCATTAATTCCATCTGACAGGCAGACAAACCTATAATTTGTCACACTGATTAACTCTTATCTAAGATTTTATAACACAGGGTCCTGAACTGCTTAATTGTTTTAGATAACTCTAACAACCCTTATATTTTTCTTCAAAACAAAAAGACTGAAGCTGTTGCAGATGACAATGTTTCCACTCACACAAGTTTTAATTAGTGGCATTTTTGTTGGAAGCATGCTTTGGATGGGCAGTCATAGTGTTAAGGGACAATCTTTACAGACTATCCTAATAATCTGAAGAGTTTGAAAATGCTAAATAGTGTATCACGAATACTGCAAAGACAACCATGGCAACATGCACCTTTGGGCATGAAATGTGAATGCATATTTGAAGGGTGGCAAAATACTATTCTTAATCATGCTTAGCACAACAAATTAGCAGAAAGATTTTAAGAACAACCCAGTCATTTATACTCTGAAAACAATTACCTATTTGCTGCAATCCTGATCTACTTCTTAGCCTGCAAACTTGGCCAGCACTAGAGGCTGGAAAGTGCTTCCCTCTTCCTTTCCACCATACTTGTGTAAACATAAATTTTCCCTTTCAGAAAAGCTCCTGGTGCCTCAGAGATCATGACAGACAAGGCAAAGATCTAAAGCACTTCTCACTATTTTGTATTTTCTGAGCAAGATGAATATTTTAAAAGGGCTTGAGATAGGGAGAAGCAAGAGGTCTCAATATCCTTATAAATTATAAATAATTTTCTTGAGAGATCAAGAAAATAGGAGGAAGCAATGCAAACTCCATTAAGCCTGGCTGGAACAATGCTGATATATCAGCAGTAACTTCAGTCCCACCCTGCAGAATGACTAAGACATGACCTTAGTCTTGCCATCACCCTAAAGTCATCAACCTGTGTTATCCTGATTTCTTTAACAGCTTGAAGNGTGTGTATATCAATAATACATACAAGAATAAATACAATAATAGATACACTTATTATAAAATGCCAATAATGAATGGAAAAATTTAAACCAATAATGAATAATTATGAATAATACTCTGTACCACAATAGCAAGTGCAATATGCCAAATGATGTATTATAGATTCAGTTTCTACAAACAACCTCAACTACAATAATTCTACAGAGAAATTCATAAGGATCAAAAGAAAAAGCCAACAGCAAAACATAAAAGTTCCCCATGAAAAGGTCTTTGTCTGAGGAAGATAACTGCACAATAAGAACTTCCTATCACAAGAGGATATAGAGAATAAAAGTGAAGAAAAAGTTAATGTCAAGCTCTCATCCTGAGATCCAAAACCAGTTAACTCCACATAGCTGCCTGAAGTATTTACCAAACAAGTTTTATTTGGGAGATGTCTTTCCTATAACACACAAGTCCCACTGAAATGCAAAATATTGCAAGAAATAAAAACAACGTCAGCATGTGGGCCAGAGAAAATAAAGAACTGTTCCAAACTGAAGTAAATTGTTATAAAAGAAACAAAATGTTGAAATGGGTTTTTTTGGTCAAGCACAGCTCAGACACTGGAAAAATCTTTTATTATGATTTTGTGGTGGGGAAAAAGTAGTAGTAAAGGTAAGCATTTTAAATAACCTGGACACTTTTTTTGATGATTTAGCTCCATTTGTTACTCTTCATAGCTGGCAAGCTGGAAGTCTTAATTTCTACACTAGTTTTACACAAGTAAGAAGTAGCCACTGATTAAGAATCATCTCAGTCTGAATTCAGTGAATGGGATATCTCCCTTCCTTTATGTCTGGGATTTAACGTTGTAGCAGGTTCAGTTCACAACCGGGCAGGAACACTAATTAAGTGTAGTGGGTTNGATATCATGCATTAGATTCTTGGTTTTGTTGGTTTATTGCAACCTCCGTAAAATTCCCCACTAGTATTTTTATGCTTAGCTGTTTTTAAACAAAATAGATAGATCCATCCCTTCTATAGAAGTCATGATTCCATCAGTCGCTCCTTTAAAGTAACAGAGAATTATCAGTACAATCCTATAGAGTTTCCTGCAACATGGGAGGAAAAAAAAGTTGAAGACAGAAGTTCTTTTCTGAACCTTGTTCCCAAACTTCTGGCATCACACCTCTCAACCCCAGCACTCCTGAGAGTAGTATAAAGACTAAAGCATAAATTCTACTCTCAGCATCATTGGAATTAACTGCATGAATGATGACTAGTAAAACAGTAGTAATTTTTCCATTATTGCCTCAAGTATGCCTTGGCATAAAGCTTTACTGAATTTGGAAGACTATTAAACACCCAGATACCTTTTCCTCCAACAAAGCAAAGGCAGCAGGAATCACGGACCTACCCAGCTGGGTGTTCAGTACCACCCATCATAATCATCACCCCAGGCACAGACAGAGGCTGATGAGGTTGAAGCCCATTTTATAAAGAGGGAGTATTCAGTGATTGTATCAGCAAACCTCTAACCTGCTCTTGCGAGCACGTGCAGATAACAATTTTCACCAGCTCTGGTGGATTGGTAGATCTGTATTAATTTCCACTGGGCTGCAAAAAGTACCCTGACTCACCCCTCTACTCCCTGAAGGTATAGCAATGCTTTGAAACAATCATAGGGTAAAAAAACCTGACAAATCTCTCTACATTTCTGTAATGCATTCTTTCAAAAACAGTTGGAGTTCTTCTGTTGAAAATATTTCCAAGAGGTTCCTGCCTGAAGCAGGAAAAACACTCCGGATTTTTTTTTGTCTGAGTGACTGAAGGCTGGCCAGAACTAAACACAGGTGAAAATAGGATGTTAGAATATGTGAGGCATGCTTAAGGGTGCTCCTACTACCTCTATCAGCCATATTTTATATCTAATACAGTGTAATGCAGTTGGAAATGTAAAGACATTAAAACAGCTTTAAAACCCTAATGGCCTGCACTTTCTAACTCATATCATAAATCATAAAGGTCCTTTGCCAACCAACCACATCCCTCTGGGTTCCTAAATCAGTGCACCCTACACCACCCCTGTGCATAACAGGGTCACATCCAAAAGATGACATTGAGCAAAATCCCCTCTGGATATAACCCTCTCCACTGTGCACATGGAGAGGCTGGAAGACTAAGCTCCTAATTTAGGCACCTCAGTAGGTTGCTTGCCTAAAGTAAAATAAACCTGAGCCACAGAGTATCTCTTCTACTTCTTTTTGCACAACAAAAAAAGGAGAAAGAACCAAAAAGGAAGAAACTGTTTTTAGTAATGAAAATGTAGTTTAAGTGACTGATACGCTGTTAAAAATTTAAAGTTATAATGAATTCCAGGATTCATTCGAGTACTCCATTCTTAAAAAACACTATAATGAAAGGCTTACATATGAAATTTAGTAGTAATAACTTTGGGGTCAAATCCATAATGATTTGTTTGGCAAAACTTTCACTGACGACACTTAAATGTGATTTTGATGGGTGTTCTGCCTGAGAAAGGGCTTCAAGATTGGCCCACCATGTATATTTAAGTCGCCTCAGCCCCAGCATTATACAGCGCCAACCAGACACAAACCCCAACATTATTTAAACCATTTGCACACCAGAGTCCCCAATTGCAGGGTGCAAAAGCCAGCAGGAAGCATTGATCATTCCTTTAGCAGCAAAAAAAATGCAATCTTTTTTACTTGGCTTTCTTATGATACCATTTACCTTCTATAATAGCAGTTGCTTTTTTTAAAATGTGGATTTGCACAGTATTCAATTTGCCAGTTTCCCCATATAGATGTAAATTTACTGAAATAGCTGTTCACAAAATCCAAAGACCAAGGGTGGAGTCCTAAAAATAAATACATGCAGTTTAAGTTCTTTTATATCCATACATGATAAGAAATCCGGTTCTATTCTGGTGAGCCATAAAAGGGGAAGAATGGTAAAACCACAAACAGGAAAACAGAAAATAAAAATCTGTATCTTTTGCTCTATCCTCTCAAAATTGCACGGGTACTTCAATGCAACCATTTGGCTAAATGTTCCAAATGTTGGTTTTTCAAAGTATTTAGCCCTCTAAACTACTCTTTTGTTTCTGTTGGCTTCAAATATTACTAGGCTCATGAATTCTTCCTTATGTCTTATTATTCAAAAAAATACAGCCAACACTGCCTTTATGGAGCAAGAAAAACCTGAGTATCATTTTCCAGTTAACTCTTCTGGATCTGCATGAAAGCGAAATCAGCAACAGCAATTTTAAGCCAGGTTTTCTAACCCCTGCACCTAATCACTACCTTTTGAAGTATTTTATTTCCCAAGCAGTACCATAGAAAAACCTCTGCAATCACAACACAAACTCAAGTCACAAGAGTGCCAGAGCACATGCTCAAATAACTTATAATAGCCTAGGTACCTAAAAAACCCAAGAAGCAGCAGTAGACGATACTTACTGCCCTACTGAATGCCACAATCCCAGAAATATTTCAAATAGAAAGCAGTTCCTTAATTTGAAGGACTTACATTAAGCCAGACCTGATCTCCCACTTTCCAAATGCAACTGTCAACGGCACATTATCATAAAAGGAAATTTTGTAATTGTCACCTTCTTAGTCTTTCAAGCATTCAGTCTTTTGTCAGGCTTCTGTAATCCAGGATATCAGTCATTAACAAGCAATTTGCCTCCACTTTCATATTTTCCACTTATTCCATCTCACACTCAAATTGCCAGCAGGTCAATCACTTCACAGCCAACAGCTGTCAGTCACTATCCTTTCAACAAGTCCACGAAAAGGCTTTTTCAAACACCATCCACTCTAGCAGGGATTAAGAAAAAACAAAACTGAGGTCTACCCCCTTAAATACCACGTGTACACGATTTGCAGGTCTTTCCCTTTATTTACTGGGACCTTTCCTCCTGTTGTGTTCTTCAGAACCAGAGGAGCCAGCCAGGAGGAACTCCAGATGACTCCAAACAGAAACATATTTTCCCTTGCAAGCATCTAAGTTTCTTCACCCGAGCTGAGGAATGAACTCCACAACACGCCAGTGAAAATGTGCACGCTGCTATTTTTCTCAAGAAGCGCTGCCCATCCCAACAATTCCTGGATGATAAAACAGTACTCAAACAACAAAACCATAAGCTTATGAGCTGAATCTTTAGTCAGAGAAACAAGATTTCTTCCAACTTTAAGGAATGTGACAATAACAGCAAATCTAAGCCCGCTTGATAAGTGGCAGGCAATTCTCCATATAAGGTGAAAAATGTGCTAGTGTAGCTCATGCAACACTGCTAATTCCTTCCCTGTTCTCAATATTCAAGTACATAAATGAACATATAAATCAATTTTGTAAGTAAACCTTTTGCTTACTTGCAGCTATAAACCATCTAGACCCTGCTTGGCACATAAAGAATTTTGACCTTAACTATTTAATTCCTTTTAAACACTTGGTATTCATATCATAGCAGTGCATAAATTAACGTAAATGTGAGAGGTCCCACCCCCCACTCGATTCCTAAATTCCCTTTATACTTTACCATTCCCCAGTCAGCCTGTGCCTTCCAGCCCCTGACTAATAATGCTGCTGATGGCAGGCCAGGAGAGCAGCCCGGGCAGGGCGAGAAGGGGTTGAGGGCTGGGTGAAGCCTGGCAGCCTCACACAAACACCACTCACACTCCTTCGGCGAGTCCCCAGGCTGATGTGTGGTGGCAGCACCAGGATATCGGCACAGGACTGCTGCTACTACTGCTAAGAACTTTTATCTCAACTCTGATTGTCCCATAATCCCTACGTAATAGCAACAGAAACATAAGCAGCATGTACCTGGTTGTGCACTGCAAGAAGACTGCAGGCATCACTCATTAAGAGACCGATGAAAATATTTCCATAGATTTTGATGAGCTCTGCACCAGAATGTAAGTCCAGAGGAAAGCTACTTTATATGATCCTTTCCCCTCAAAGCAAGTTAGAATATCTGCAAAAGATGTATCAGTCCTGGTAGTGAAATTCGCTTTGTTTTGTAGTCAGTCCCACATCTCAGCCCCTCCCACAACCCCCTCACTGTTTTTTACACATTATTAATTATTTTAGTGGTCTGACAAACCACCCAAGGAACCTCTGGATGGGCTTTTTTCCTCAGGAATGATGTATCAATGACCAACAGGGCATAAAAGACAGGAGATCCAGAAGTTCCTGGAGGTCTTTTGAAAACCACTCAAAACTAATGAGATTATCAGGGGACAGAAAACATCCTAAAATCGTGTTGGCAATGGTGAGAGGGGAAAAAAAAGGATTAATATAATTAAGTTATTAAAAGAAAGCCTAAAACCCCCAAAGTTCCTTAACTGCTCTGGGGAAGTTGTACTCTAGAAGTCAGTGACTTGTATAAGAGGCACAGAGGTGAAGGTTCCACACACAGTGCACATATACATATCAAATGTGGGAGGGAACAGTAGGAAAAGGAGCTCACTACTTTCTTGATCTTTAACAAGAAGACATGGGAAAGTTTGATTATTTTAGCCACAGAAATTTCAGAAAAATCAGATGATAGCCTCAGCTTGCCAGTCTTCCTAGTTTATTCACATTCAGTTATCTTGTAATACCCCCAAGGCAAGAATTCCTAAAAGGATGTGCTAAGAAGGCACGATAGACCAATTAATTGCTACCAAAAATGTAGGCTTTTATTAGTCAGAGATTCTGTTTTGCTGACTTTTTTTGCATATCATCATCCATTGCATTACCATGTACAGTAGATAGCCCATGAAATACTATGAGTCTGCAAATTATCATAATGATATGATTCTGAATTTAGAACTTGAATTAAAATGTTTGCTGTGTTCTGTAAAAGAAAAAAAATCAGGAGAATTAACTCTAAAACGTTATTTAATTCTTACAGAATGACTCTTTTACGCATTTTTACAGTCATTTGCATCTAAGACTCTCATTTCCTGGAACCTTATCTAATCTAAATTCCATATGGAAGATTTTAGTGGTATATAAAGTGGCATACAAATTAACCACACTCCAATTCATTCAGATGAAATAAAACTGTAAATTTAATAGTGATGAAACTAGAGCTGTCAAATTATATCTGAACTAACAACAAAATTTCAGACCTTTCCATACAAATTTAGTTTTAAAGAACCTATTATATAGCCTTAATTCAGAGGATAACTCTGATGTGGCTTAGTACAAATACGCTTCTAGCTGACTCGCTTTTTATTAAGGGAATGCAAAAGGGAACATCTATTACCCATGTGATAGCCAAGACCTCACATGGCTAAACCACAAACTTGGAGCTTTTCAGAGTTTAGCACTTAAAGTTTCAAAGATTATGGCTCCTTAACCAAAACCAGTTCAGAAAGCATGGCAGGAACCAGTGATGCCTTCTCCAGCTACCTAGACACAGAGACTAGACAGGAGTAAGGGAATAAAGGTAAGTATTTATTTGAAAGGCCTTCAAAGGTACCGCCCTGGGGAGCCAGAGGCTACTTCCAAAAAGGACCCCAAGATGGACGAGAAGTCACGAGTTTTTCACACTTTTATAGGTGTGGTCCATTTGCATACCAGTATAAATTCACCAATTAAAACTTCAGCTTTCTTCAATTTCTCCACCTCTCTCGCAGCCCTAGTTTCCACCTTTAGGCCTAGGACAGTCTGAGTGCCCTTGCATAGCAAGCTCGGGGAGGTTTTGTTGTGTCTATCTGGCCTGAGAGAGCAGCTAACAAGCTGCAAGAAACTTCGGAGTTATACACTAGGCAATACAGGATTCGAAAAATATAAAAGTTAAAACCTAAGGCATCACCAGGATAAGATACAGTAGAGAGTATCTTTACAGAAAGGCTTCTCCATAAACTTCCCATGAACTTTTGAAGACACCATTTAATCATTTCTATCTTTTCTCTGCAAACCTATATATATACACACACACAAATAAGTGTGTATATCAATAATACATACAAGAATAAATACAATAATAGATACACTTATTATAAAATGCCAATAATGAATGGAAAAATTTAAACCAATAATGAATAATTATGAATAATACTCTGTACCACAATAGCAAGTGCAATATGCCAAATGATGTATTATAGATTCAGTTTCTACAAACAACCTCAACTACAATAATTCTACAGAGAAATTCATAAGGATCAAAAGAAAAAGCCAACAGCAAAACATAAAAGTTCCCCATGAAAAGGTCTTTGTCTGAGGAAGATAACTGCACAATAAGAACTTCCTATCACAAGAGGATATAGAGAATAAAAGTGAAGAAAAAGTTAATGTCAAGCTCTCATCCTGAGATCCAAAACCAGTTAACTCCACATAGCTGCCTGAAGTATTTACCAAACAAGTTTTATTTGGGAGATGTCTTTCCTATAACACACAAGTCCCACTGAAATGCAAAATATTGCAAGAAATAAAAACAACGTCAGCATGTGGGCCAGAGAAAATAAAGAACTGTTCCAAACTGAAGTAAATTGTTATAAAAGAAACAAAATGTTGAAATGGGTTTTTTTGGTCAAGCACAGCTCAGACACTGGAAAAATCTTTTATTATGATTTTGTGGTGGGGAAAAAGTAGTAGTAAAGGTAAGCATTTTAAATAACCTGGACACTTTTTTTGATGATTTAGCTCCATTTGTTACTCTTCATAGCTGGCAAGCTGGAAGTCTTAATTTCTACACTAGTTTTACACAAGTAAGNCCGCACTGGAGAGAAGGACCATCTCAGCCTGCACAGAGCCACGGGGCTGCTCTAACGGAGCAAGAACGGCTGAGAAGTTTAGCTGAGCAGCCACGATCTTACCAGGCCGCGCTAGGGCAGAGCCGGCCCACACAGAGCCGCGGGCCGTGGCCCCAGCCCCACCGAGCCCCGCGGGCAGGCCCAGCCCAGCCCACATTAGGTTGAGCGGCCAGGCCCAGCTACCTGTCCAAGAACCAGAAGTAAGAGGGGCGATTCCTGGACTTGGTCGTCTTTAAATGTGTCTTTTACAGAGGTGTATCCAGCTTCTTAAGTGGCTTAACAGAGTTATCAATATTCAAATTAGCCAACTGATTTAGTTCTATCCAATCTGGAGGAAGTTACAACGGCCCCTTGCAAAAATCATCACTTCCATGGCTGGTGGAATTTTTTTTTCCCTTTAACTAAAATTCCAAGCTGTGCTAACCCACGACAAACGTTCATAAAGTTCAAGAGAACAAATGTAATTGATTAAAGGCAAACTTGAAAGCAGCAATAAAACCCATCCTTTTCACCTATTCTTAGCTCTGAATACGCACTCATTTACAATACAGGGTTATGTGAATGATTTATCAATATCGGCCTTGGGCGACACCCTCTCCTACAGAGATACCTGTGCACATGGACATCTTGCAGGACATGTTCTCTAATAAAATTATTGGCTCACAAATTTGACAGTGACAATGCATCATAGATACTTTCACCCTTAGAAACATACCAATAAAACCTAAACTGTTTTATGATACCAACCCCACCACGTATCATTCCAGGAAACATTTCACAATAATAACATTGCTGATGGCCAAATACTGAAGCCAATCCTGATCCTGCCAGGGAAGACTTGCCTCCCAGCAATGCATATTCTGATCTCCTGCCTAGCCTAAATTTAAACTCCAGGGACAGAGTTCCTTCCCTTCCCCAAAGAAATGTTCTACTACTTACAAGAGCTGACTGTAAAGATAATATTTTTATGAACATTACACTTCCTACTAAGCTTACTACTTTCAATTTGTACCATTCATAATCCTTCACAGTGTCTTAAGTAAGAGTTACATGAGGAAGAGTATATGCACAAAAGTTAACAGCTTTCAGGGATGATGATTAGCATGTTAGCTCTCTCTCCCCATGCCCATTAAGTTAAGCTATCCCACATTCACATTTTACTATACTACACTTGAACCAGCCTTCAGTATGCAGTCATTTGTTATTATCTTACAAACTCTGCCCAAAATAAACACACTGTCCTAAACACCCCAAATTTTCAGACTGCAGTGAAATGCCTGATAGTTTACATACACTATATTCCTTGCTACTGCTGCAATGCCCAGACATGAAGGCAGCAATCCATATGGAACCCTACAACAGTTGCAGCACCCAGCAGTGTTATACCCTCCCTGATTTCTATAATTCAATTTCTGGTGGTCAGCCTCTTTCCATAAAATGCTAGTTTGCTATACAAGAATATTCCATGTCTCTACAATCACTGCTGCCAGACCTCTGTCGGGTCCCATCTTCTTCTTGCTCCAGTTATTCTCAAATTCAGCAGCATGCCTCAAATTCAGCTCCATCTCTTTGACACTTAGATCATCCTGAAGGATTTGCAGAGCATCTTGAATCATTTACAAGTATCAATCGTTTTCCTCATACCTTTCCAGAACAATACTGTGCTGCTTTTAAAGAACACACTGGAGACCATCAGGCACGTCCCTCCATTGCCAACAGGGAGGGCAACCAGCACCAGGTGCTGGGGTCAGTCACAGAGACTCTACTGAAGCCTCATCTGATGCCACAATGTTAGTAAAATCTTTTCCATTCCCAGTGGCAACAGGCAAAATACAAGGCAGCAAAAAGGATCTGTGGCTTTATAATATGCTACTCAAAATATCTGCTGATGGTCATAAGACAGAAAGAATATGCCAAAAAAACTGTATGATGTAGTCAGTTGGCAAATGGGGAAAATCACACACAAAATGAAATGCATTCAGCACTGTAAAAGCAGGGCTGTGGGAAATTGCTGGTTCTCCATATAAGGATCCAATATTTTTTCAATTTGCCGGCATAGCATAAAGCACATTTTAAAAAGTCTTAAAATAAAATTCTAAATGTTAACCATGAAGAACACTTTTTACAATATTTCTTAAGAATGTTAATTCTGTACACCCATGAGTCCTGATTTTATAATTTACAGCCAGTCTAAATGAAAAATAAGTTTTTTTAATTTCTCCATATAAAATGTCAACCACCTTTTTAATTGAGAGCTAGAAAAGTGTAATTGAAAATTACTAACCTCAAGCACTCATTAGTGACAAATCCAAACCCCAGCTGAACACAGCCCTAATAAGATTAAAGAGACATTTCAGATGATGTATGTAGACCTGGTATGCAAGAAAAGCTGAAGCAAAATCTGGACCTATCCACAGAGCGAGGATCAGACAAAGCTCTAGGAGGAGCGGTACTTTGGTACCAGACGTGCACACGCGCTTTTCCCGGTGCCTCCCTCCCTCTGCTGTTGGAGCTACAGATGCTGCCCACAGGCACCCTCAGGACCAGAGGAGGTTGGAGCCTGCCTCACTGCAGCCTGGAGACATCACTGCTGGGCCCAGAAGCTGCAAGGTCACCCAAGCTCCCCCAGGAAGGAAGCAGGGAACGGCTTGCCATGCACCTCATGACAAGGCATTTCCAAGAGCACAGCCACCCTTTGTCTATTTCTAATGGCCCTTTGCCACTTTCCCCACCAAACAAAGCTCTTCAACAAGCGGGCAGTTTGGTCCACCACAGCTACAAAAATCGCACATACAAGTAAACAGGACTCAGGCTAAATCTCATGGTCTCAAGGTCCTTCTGTGAGCATCAAAATCATTGAGCGTGAGATTTCCTATTGATCACATGCCACTGGCTGCACATCTAAGAAGGCTCAGGAGGGTAAATGATTTTTTCCCAAGTCAGTTTTAAACTGGCTTCCTAAATTGTCTCCAGATCCTTTCCAGACAGCAGAATGGAAATAATTAGAGGTGGTTGGAAAATGGAATTTTTGTCCTGTGGGGAAAGTCTGATAGTCCTGTACTTATTTTTTTGCTAACACAGGCCAAAGTGTAAAAGCCTTAAAATATTTAGTAGAGCAAAATACTGTAAGATATTCTGAAACAGCACCCTGCACACACTTTGACTTATTTTGTTGCTAGAGAAGAGCCCATTCCTCTCATGGGCACACCAGCAGCCCACATAAATGGCTTAGTTTTAGCCCAAGATTCTTTCTACTCCTGAAGACCACATGGGAGTGACTAGCACTGTTGACACAAGCTCTCCACACATCTCATCCTACTCCTCTCACTCTATGGGTGAGACAGTAAGACAGCAGGAACTGCACTTAATCACTGCTCCCTTGTTCATCTTCTGAAAACAAATTTAAATGACATGTTTTGGAGGTTTGGGTGAGGAGGTCCCCCCATTCTAAAGCAAACCTTTGTCAGTCTGAAGTGGTTCATCCTAACTTTTTCTGATGCTTATTGTGGAGCCAACAGTTTCCCACCACCCAGATGCAAACTGAGAATAGTCATTGAGCTGGGGGCTGAGACACCATGGGGAAATACACAAAGAAGTGATCTGTAAAAGTTGTACACAAACTGTGAACGAGAGTAAAAGGGACATTCACCCTCAACACCTCTTATGGACAGGAATAATAGAACTTTGCTCCTGTTCTTCATGTACAGCACTATGCTTCCTACTGCTTAACCAGAGATACACTACCAAACCAAGGACCTAGGTAACTAAGTCAAGTAAAACTCTTTCTTCCTGACACCATGGAGATGACTGCTTTATGCAAGTCATCCAAGTAGATTCCCTCGTGGGAAAATCTTCAGTGCCATCACTCTATTAGGGTTCTTCTCTGCAGCTGTTTAACTGACAGAGTCATGGAAATCCTGAGTACATGTGAATTCTGCATCATTTAATTCTTGGCTTCAAGTGCCTTTGACTAGTGCTGCTGATGAGGATGACACCTCTGTCTGTAACTTGCTCTAAGTCACCATTCCCTCAATGCAACTTTCCACTCTACAGCTAAGGAGATCTAGGCATCTCTTCCTCTTCAGGTCATCTGGCAACTGCTCCCAGAGGAACATGCAGCATGCTGCCCGAGCACAGCTGATGGAGACAGGGCCTGAAGCACAAAATGGCTAGACTCGAACACCAGAAGAATGGCTTATTCCACTGTATCTATCTTTCTCCAAATGCTCTTTCCAAGCCAGACCAAGGTAGCAGGGGAAATAAAGGAGGCCTTCATTATACATGGGGAAGGGAGCAATTGCATCATTTCAAAACTTTCACCTCTGCTAACCTTCCCACATGGAAACACTGCTTCTGACAAGCTTTATACTGAAGACTGTAGAATCTACAAGTACAGGGCTCAGAAAAGAAGGCTTGATGAAGAAGGTGAAACAGTGAAGAAAAGTCTTTTTGATACTTTTGACTTAGCTGGCCACCAGCTCGGGAACTGGATGGAAAGCAGCCCAGCAGAAAAGGACCAGAGGGTGCTGATTGACAGCCAGCTGACCATAAGCCAGCGTGTGCCCAGGTGGCCAAGAAGGCCAATGGCATCCTGGCTTGTATCAGCAATGGTGTGGCCAGGAGGACCACGGCAGTGATTGTCCCCTGTACTCGGCACTGTTGAGGCCACACCTTGAGCGTTGTGTTCTGTTTTTCCAATTCAGTAAGAATACTGAGGTGCTGGATTGTGCCCAGAGAAGGGCAATAGACGTGATGAAGGGTCTGGAGCACAAGTCCTATGGGGAATAGTTGAAGGAGCTGGGGTTGTTTAGTCTGGAGAAAAGGGGTCCAGGGGAGCCCTTATTGCTGTCTACAACTGCCTGAAAGGAAGCACTAGCCCCATGATGTTTGGCCTCTTCTCCCTGGGGAACAGCAACGGGATGAGAGGACATAAACTTAAGCGGCAACAGAAGAGATAGAGGTTGGAATTTTTTCACTGAAAGGGAGGCTGATCACTGCAATGGGCTGCCCAGGGAGGTGGTGGAGTCACCGTCTCCAGAGATTTTCAAGAAGTCACTGGACATGGCACTTACTGCTATGGTCTTGACAAGGTGATGTTCAGCAAAGGTTGGACTTCATGTTGGAGGTCTTCTCCAATCTTAAGGATTCTGTGATTCTGTAATTGCTTCCTCCTCTTTTAATTTTTCTATACAGTGAGGCAAGTTTTGCAAAGTTAAAAAAAAAAAATCATTAACAACCTCAAAGGCAGTCAAAGAGAGGCAAGATACTGAACCATGCCAGTTTCCTTTCATCAAAGACACAGATCCATGGGATATATCTATAGGTTATAACGCCAGCAGGTTCAAACTTGTTCTAAACAGATACAAGAAATCCCTGCCCACGCTTGGAGATAACCAAAAGTCCTTTGAACACTTAGCATGGCTCTGGGCCAAACTAATAAACTCTGCTGAGCCGCAGGG
>VYZQ01049601.1:0-12193 GCA_013400655.1 Mystacornis crossleyi
ACCAACAGGCTCTTCCTGATCAGCAGCCTGTAGGAACCTCCACCACCAGGTGTCCTTTCTTGGTCCCCCTGCCCAGCTTGTTCTCCTGCTCAGCCCACAGAACTCACCACTGTTACTGCTCCCCTCACAAACGGAAGATTCCCGTGCCACTGAAATCTGCCATGGTTGCCCATGGCAACACCCTTGGCACATCACCCTGCTTGAGAGAGCTGCCTGCAGGTTTCTAGGCTCTTCAATAAACTACAGAATCTCATGAGTTGGAAGGGACCCATCAGGATCATTGAATCCAACTCCTGGCCCTGCACAGCCCCATCCCAAAGACTGCGCCTGAGAATGTTGTCCAAACACTTCCTGAACTCTGTCAGGCTTGGTACTGTGACCACCTCCCTTGGGAACATGTTCCAGTGGCCAACCACCCTCCAGGTGAAGAACCATTTCCTGATACCCAACCTGAACCTCCCCTGACACAGCTTCATGCTGTTCCCTCTGGTTCTGTCACTGGTGACCACAGAGAAGAGATCAGTGCCTGCCTCTCTGCTTCCCCTTGGGAGGAAGCTGTAGGCAGCTATGAGGTCTCCTCTTCGCCAAGCTGAACAAGCCAAGTGAACTCAGCAGCTCCTTGTATGACTTCTTTAGGCCCTTGCATGGGTGTCCCTGACTCCAGGAACCCCCTGCCCTGCTCATTCTCATGCTCAGCCCCCAGAACTTACTGTAACCAACCACCACGGCTGTCCTCCTGTTGCTCGTCCCTCACTGACTGTCCCTAAGCCTTTCTCACTTTTACTTCCTCAGAGTTGCTTCCTGTAACTTTTAAGATACATTTTACACTTCCCAAGCATTATCAGACACAGTACAAGAAATATTTATTCCCTCTTATGAATCTTTTAAAGACACTAGCTTAAATGCCCATTGTGTAACATTATGAGAAATTTTGCCTTCCAAATTCAGGAACGGAGCTGGTCTTCAGAGGCGTGACCAGAATGTCTTCCTTTGGGCAAAACAAAAATGTTAAACAAGACAAATCTTTCCCAGTAACTCCTCCCCTCTTGTGCAAGCCAAGTCTGGTGGCCTTGAATGGCTGGTCCTTGTGATGACTGGCAGAAGGTTTAGCGTAGTGGATTCTGCAGCTTTCCCCACCACAGGGGACTTTGGAGCTGTAGGAGCCACCAAGCTGAGGCATAGAATTTGCAAAGCAAAAGCCCACCAAAGACTTCACATGCATGTTTAACCACATGAATACTAGTATGCTAATAATTCCTTCTTGTTAATAACTTCTATTGCGTTGATGAGTAGAGGTCCCTATTAGCATATCACTGTGAACAATACCTGATCTGAAGAATTCACTACTTTAGAAAAAAAAGTGAATTGCAATGAAATAGAAAAGTGAGGGAACAGTGAGGTTTCTTATTTCTGCTGGAGCATCTGCCCAACCATTGCAAGGTGTTTTGTAGGTGCTGTGCTGTAAGTAAATAGATTACAAGAATAATTTAAAAGAAATTACTGTTCTTTCTCCTTCCTCCTGCCCTCTTATCTCTCACAGACACAGACAGTTTTAGCAGAGAGGTTCATTGCATTTTCATACAAATGTTTTCAAACATTTTTTATGTGTGTACATGAAATGCCAGAATTTCCTTCTGCATTTAGCAAGAGTTCCTTTTTTTCAAGTATTGGGTGCACAGAAGAAGGACATTCAGATTATACCAATCTACTTTTGTGAGGATTTTTTTCCCAAAGGCATTATACTTCAATCAGCAAACCATTTATCCACTGCTGGCACACACACAACTTCTGAAATCCTTTGCTCTCATATTTTTCTTAATTATCCTTCTTCTTTGTCCTACAGTTCCTCTGTGTGCAGCAGAAAGGAGGTGGCACTTCAAACCAATCTCAACCAAACTTCTCTAATTTACTGAAAGTTGCTCAAACAGCTTCTCCCTATAAGGAGAATTTCTAGAATGTTTTATAGAAAGAAGTATTGGAAAAGAGAGTTGTGGTGGTGACTAAGAGGTGTTATTCTCCCAGAGTGTTGAAACCCCTTTAGTGCAAGTTTAGTGCGAGCTGGGCTTCCACCTGCACGTGTGTGTCCCTGAACCATGTTTTTCAAAAAGCTCTTCCTGGCTTTGCTCTTCCTGGGGGTAGTTTGATTTCAAAGTTCTTCTTTAGTTTCATCTGTTAAGGACATGTGTCTCCGCACAGGCAAGAAAATTTTCAACCTGAGATCCAAAGTCTGGTTCCAGGGAAGAAAATTGATGTAGATCAGTATTCCTGACTGTCATTTGCAATAGAAAAAGTAGCTCCTGCTTTTTCTTCGCCTTCCACAACACTTGGTCTGTTTAGCAAACAAAACAATGTACAGAACTCTTGCAACATTGCAGGGAAAGCCAAACCAGCACTTGTGCAGGTTGGCTGCCTCACATTCAGCCGCAGAGTCTCCCATCAACTTCAGAGGGGGGAGGATTTTAACCACTGTGACTCCTCAGTCTGTGTGTGAGTCAACTTATTTATCATCTAGACCAGTCACAAACCTCCCACTGCTACTTCCCTTTCAGCAGTGGAAAATTCTTCCAAAATTGAATTCTAAAAATGGGACAAAGTTTTGGTGTCTTTCCTTTTGGTGTTTCTTTCCCTTCATGTGGCTTGTGGAATAGCACATCAATGCTTGTGTTTCTCAGATGGTATAAGATTAACATAACAGTTAGGAGACTTTAGCATTCTACCTTCACAATTTGGCTGCTGCTGAATCATTTCCACACAGATTTCAAACAGAATACTTATGCCTAGAATCAATGTACATTTTCTTCTACTCATAAATATGTGTTTTCAGATTTTGACGTGATTACATACGTACACTTGCAAAAATCTGTTGGTTTACACAAAACTGCACCACACTTCAACTGTGAAAACAAAGTGCTACTTAATAATCTTCAAACTGAACTTAGCACTAATTAAGTGCAATAATAAATACTTTGTTATATTCTGCCACTGTGCTCTGCTCAGAACGGTTTTTTCTTTTGTCTTGAGAGTAATGAAACCAAACACTGGGCTTTCATCTCCACCTTCTTCCACTCCTCCAAGTCCATCTGAGCCTTCTTTGTTTCACAGTGCCTTTGCAGGCACTGGGGGGCTGCAAAGCTGTTAATTAGCATGAGGAAAATACCTTGGATCTCCCCCAGGTGAACGAAAACAGCATGCTCACTGCCTGAATTAAGTTTCTGTTTTCCACAGCAGCAGAAATTGGAAATCTGTTGCTTCACACACACAAGAAAAAATATTTTAGTGAGGTCTGTATGTCTGTGTGCAGATTCCTGCAGAATTATTTTGCTTTTCATTGTGTTGTCTAGCTGAGCCCCTGCTAACCTCCACAGGGCCTGGAGCCGATGTGAAGAAGAGCAGGCATGGCACACTATAGCACAGTCATGCTCTGACCTGTCCAGCCCTTGCAAAAATACCTTAAAACAACTGGTTTGTGGACAGGACAGGGAATATTTATTTCTATAAAGGATTGCTTTTCTCTATTGCCCTTAAAACTTGTAACTAGAAGACTGAGTATCTGAAAAAAACCCCAGAACAACTCAGATGTATATTGAGGCAAAGTGATGGTATGCAGAGTTCAGTCTACCTGTCAAGGAAAAGGAGCTGCCCACCACTGTTGTGGGAAGTGGTGGGGCTTTGTTTTTTCATTGGGGTAATGCTCTGGATTTGCGAGTGAGCTTTGAAATTTAGCCTCCACCTTTGATGAGAAATCCTACTCCCTTAAAAAAATACAGTGGATGACCCATAGTGCTTGTAATGGTTGCTGTGGGGGAAAGGCAGAAACAGCCACGCTCCCAGCACCACACTAGGCCTGCTGGCAAGAGTGCAAGCACTGTTGTTTCCTCCAGCTGGTCATCTTGAATGGCCTCATGCCTCCCTCTGCTGTGCTCCTTGGATCCGTCTTTCCTGGGCCCTATTTGACTCAGTTCATGGCTAAAGACTTTTAATTTGGCCAATATGTATATTTCAGCACGACTCAGGACGAGTACTCTGGACATCAGGAAAATGCAACCAGACCTTAAGGTCTTGAATCCAAAAAAGCAGGTGCTGAAACACTCTTTGTTAGACTGTAACCACAGTAGGTGCTTCAGTGGATGAAGGCCTTATTCTGATTCCTAAGCTACTGCATCCAGTGAAAAAGGGTAAAAAATGGTTAAAATGGGAAAACACTGCTAAAATACTGGCAGGCTGTCAGAAGCAATGTATTTAAGCTGCAGCCTTTACGAGCTGCTGGAATCGTGCAGCATATGCAGCACATTGGAGGGTGAATTGCAGGCTCTCCTGCCTGCTCATGAGCAGATGAAGGAGGCTAGCCAGAGCAAGACTGCACCTTTGCATTGGTTTATGGTGGCTATGGGGTACCTGGGGAGAAGCCTCTGATCCTATTTAATCCCTCAGCCTATTAATCCCGTTTTTTTCCCCAAGAAAATTGGGAAAATACTTTATGGCCTAGAGGCTAAAATGTTTGAGTTTATATTGCAAAGAATAATGAATTTTAGTCTTAAGGGGATGGTACTCATATTAGGAATTCCTGTATCTTTTATTCACTCAATGTCATATGGATCATTACAAACTTAATTATCTTGATAATCCTGAGCTGCGCATTTAATAAAACTGTTTTTAACATGAAGCAAGTCGCGATGAACAGCCATTAAGGCCCAATCCCGCAGGCAGAAAGTTCTTTCAGAAACTGATGTCTGATTTCCAGTCTCTAGCTAGAAATATTTACAGACTTTTGTAATGGTTCACTAGGTACAGTGCAGATATGAAATTAAGGTCTTAGGTGCATAATTTAATTTGCCATGTAGTCCAAGGCTGAGGCAGCATTTCAAAGTGAAGAGACATGGAAATGAGTCCAGAAAAACGAGAAGGAGTTAGATGGCAGCAGAAGAGACATTCTCTAAAAGAAAAACAAGACCAGGTCCTCCACCCCACTGTCCCAGAGAATGGACATTCAGGGGCAGAGATAAATCTCAGAATCTGGTTCCTGCACTCTTGGTGATACCACCACCTTTGGATATCAACTTTCTCCACGCCTTTCCTTTTTTTGTTACCACCCACATTTTTCATTCTCTTGTTCTATCTCCTATTCTCTCTCACCCTATTTTCTTGGGCTAGAAGAACAAAAATCCCTGGTTTCAGGTAAGAAATTTTATGTTGTTGGACCTTGAGTAATGACCACATAGTGTTCTATCACATCATAAAGTGAAGTGGGGAAACGTAGACCATGCGAACACTGACTTCTCAAATAATTGTCATCTCTCCTTCTCTAGCATTTGTGCCAACCTCTTCCTGCCTCTTGCCCTAGAGAAGTCAGATGCACCACCCTTTTGTTGGGGGTTGAGACACTGCCCTGCACCCTGTACTACCCAACCTGCAAATGCCAGGCTGAAACAACTACACTGCTCACACCGATTATGGGATGCGTGTAATTGAAAAGGAACATGACCACTCATCCACTGAGCAGTCACTGACTGCAGCCTGTGAAATGTGGCTGGCATACTGATTTGAATCATGTACTAAAATCTCATTAGTCCTGCTGACTATTTTCAACACCTTTTGGGAGTGCTTCATTACCATGCAAACAGCAAGAGCTTGTTTGGAAAGCCTCATCCAGGATGCAGACCTGCATCTTTCATGAAACATGACTCCAGTTGCCAAGAGTAGTGATACACAGGACTCCTTTAAACACAGGACTCCTTTAACATACGAAACATAGAACTCCTTTAACATAAGTGCTTTAATATAAAGTATATGTTAATAAAAGTTGGGTGTTGGCTGCAGTCTACCACAACTGCTTTTGCAAGACAAGAATCCTAGCCCCGGAAGGGGATATAACGGCAAGTGAATAGGAGATGCTGTGCCTAATGCTAACTGCTCTTGAAAAAAAACAAACCTGAGTATACTGGCATGATAAGGGAATGGCAGGCGAGCTAATAGGTTTGGCTAACAACTTGTCTGCAGAACAAGGGCCTAACCCCTACGGGCTAAGCAATAAGGAAGAAGATGCATGCTAACTGCTGATCTAATGACAAATAGAGGAACTGTCACACAGGGTAGAAAAATGTAATAGGAGAATAGGAATATAATCAATAGACAATTATAAATGAAGTATAACTAATATAGCAACAAAGTGTGTAATAGTAGAATTAAGTGTGTGTTAGCAAAATAGATGTGATAAATATATTAAGAATAGCGTGCTGTGTTTGCAACCCTAAGATAAGGAAACCATAAGTCATGTAAGACTCCTTAGGACTGTAACTTTAGATAAGTGACCAAAACAAGGGCAGATGAAAAACTTGTAAATGTATAAGAAACCTCTCTAAGATGATCATGACGGACACACACATGGAGGTGTTAACCCCTGCACGCTCCTAGCCTGGCCAATAAAGGTATGCTTCACTTTACAGTATCTTGCTGTGGAGTAGATTCCTTTGAATCAGTAGAAATGATCACTGTTAACACACTGCAGCTCCTGTTGGAAAGTCTTTGTGTCATCCATCATCTTTTCTATTTAAAAATAGAAAATACTTTTCATCTTCAGTGGCTTAGGATATAAGCACAGTAGGTTCATCAGCTATTAACCAACTGATACCAGTTTAACATCCAGGGGATCCAGTTTCAGTGGAGTATGTTCATCGTCTCACTCATTTTAGACTATTCTTCAACAGGCACAGAAATAAAAATACTTAATTATTGCCTAATATTCACAACTCTTTCACAGATGTTTACTCTTTAAAAAGCAATCATACAGCAAAGAGATGGCAACTGTGTAATAGTATATATGTGCTGCTAGTCATAGCCAAGATCAATTACAAAATGCCACTCTAAATATCTTAATGGTAAAGAAACAGTTGTAAAATCTGAGAGTTTCTTTTTACAGCAGTTATTTTCCATACCTTGAGAAATTGAAAAGTATTTTAATATCTATTTAGAAACATTATTTTCATCTTTTCTCTCAGTTTCTAAATACTGTGCATGGTAGTTCTGAACTACATCCTAAATGGCTTATACATAAAAGCAGATTCCATCTTCTGTTTCTGGTGGTCCACTGTAAAATCCTGCAAACATTATCCACTTCTGATTATCTCATCCATTTAATTCCTACTTTCACTGATTTTTCTGTGTATGGACTTTTTTTATTTACCACTATGTGATAACCTAACACATAGTCAATGAAAATAAATTCTTTATTTCATTTGATTTTGTCTTGCATTTTTAACAGTTTTTATCCTGCCTTGAACATTCCTAATATGTCTGTGCTAGTTACAACTCCAAAGGAGATCAGATATCATCCAGACAATCTTCTGGAATGTTTTGTCTATTATTACTTTTTAGTGAAGACTTTAGTTAGACTGGTCAAAATTTTCCTTTTGTACAAAGGGCTGTGTTTTCTGACAGAACTAAACAGAGTCATGGGAGCATCTGACTGCCTGAAACACTTCACATACTTTTTTGATAGGGCTGGAAAACATAGGAGGGAAGACGTGGGTTTGGGTCTTTCAATTATTTTTTTAACCAAAGGTAGATATTTTCATATGGATAAAGTCTTTTTTGACCATGTCAACACTACACTGGGAGGCTACAAGGATTATGCTCAGCACTGAAGCTTCCTTCTGCATTGCCTGTGGTAAGCCCACCACTAAACTATGTTATTTAGCTTTTGTTTTTATTAAACAACAGTTTTCGACCTAGAGAATGAGCTCAAACTTAAATGCTTGAATCAAGCTTTCTCTGCAAGTTCTTAATCACATCAAACATGGGGTCTTCAAGCCTCAGAGACTCTTATTCATGACAAAATGTTCATGAGCTTCTATAGAAGCCTTTTAAACATAGTCAGTTGGTCTAGCATTAAAAAGCAACCTCTTTCTCACCTTTCCCTGTACCAAATTTGCCAACTTTGCTGTGATCTTATAGCACTGGCCATGGAAAATAGGGTTTTTCATGTTCTGCCACTGCTACTCTTGGTAATGCCATTAGAGTCTTTTCAATAATGCCAACACAACCGAACTTGCTTGTTTTTACCCAGGTAAAAAAGTAGCCACTGGTGCGCCTTTAAGTAAGTATCTTAGGTGAGACACAGCAGGATTCTGCTTGAATTAAAAGTTAGAAAAGAAAAAGATAAAATGAACCTTCTTCCAGAAACCTGAGAAACACTCTTCAGAAAGAAGTAGCTAAGGTGAAATTGATTTCCACCTGAGGACTGGATACAAAGACTCTAATTTGCTTTAAATCCTGTTTATTTCAAGTTTTCAGAATTTGTTTAACTATAACAAACTGTCTTGTCATACACCTTAATTATTTTATTTTCTGTATATTTTTGTAATGTCTTTGCTTTGGTTATAAAGTAGACAAGTAAAAACATGTGTTGTACCTTTATATTAACCCATCATCTTCACAGTCACTGTAATTTACGACAAGAGAGAAGGGATAACATCAGCATCATCCTGACATTTGTCAGCTGCTCAGAACAAATATTGTTTCTTCTCAGATTCATTACTGGCACAAGCAAGGATGCTTAGGTTTTCTCAGTACAGAATAACAAATCAGAATAAACCAGAATAAACCACATTTTCTTCTGCTTGAAATTCAGAAACATTTATTCTTTCACACAAAATGAACCAAATACTATATTCCTGTTTCTACAAGGTTTCTGACTACTGAGGAATTTTGTAATCTGTTTTGACAGGACAAATACTGCTAAATAGAAATAGCTTAATGAATGCAGGGTGAGATTGTCAAAGTAGCCAGACAAAGTATAAAATGATAACAAAACACCTGTCGTGACTTCTATTCACCCGTATGGCTATTGAATAAATTATCTCATTCAATCAATCTACTTTGACTCTTTGAGATTTTATGTGCTTGTCATCATACTTGTTATACCTCTTAGCCATGAGAAGTAGCAAAATTGAAAATATCACGGATCCACTGTGTTCTCAAGAACAAGAATATAATTGGGAACCCAGCTGCAAACAACTGGAAGGGCTTTACAGCCCAAGTATTACTGATAAAGCCCCTGAAAGCCATGAGAGCTGCAAACATGGGATGGCAGCCAGTATTTGTTCTGAGAAACTTCTATTAATAGAAATGGGTAGTAAGAAGGAGGAAGAAACCAAACCTCAGAAGCAGAATCCACTGAAAAAGTTCAAATAGTTAAATAATATTAAGTCTTCAGTTCAAAGCCTCATTTTGAATTCATTAACAATAAACTTACAGTAAATAAATCAGCTATAATAGGAAAATCACAGAAATACAATGCCCCAGTAAGTAATTTTTCCTTTTACCTTTCAGAGTGGAATGTACATTACGTAATTTACAGAAAAAGATCCTATTAGTCCTTTGTTATTCATATGATTAAAATAGATGCCAAGGACATAGGAAAAAGCAAAGTATCTGACTGTTAAAATGAAAAAATGTAACAGTGAATGTATACTGTTGAAATGCTATTTTTTTAGAAGAATAAAAACAACAGAAAGTCTTTTTTAATGGTGTAATTTACTTTGAATGCTGAAGCAACATTCCTACTGGCTAAATTACTCTGTTTTGCCATTCCATGGAAGTAGAGGTGTCTCTATTCATCCACAATGCAGACTGGCGAGAATACAATACATGATGAACAGATAGCACAATTTCAATTTTCCATCTCTTCATGGCATCTTCAGTGACTTCAGCATTGCTGTGAATAAAATAACAAAGATAGTTTTTTTTTTTTTTGTATCTTGGCTCTGCTTTTAATTTTCATTTTACCTGGTATTTTTAAGCTTTTAAATTACTTGATTCCTGGAATCTACTTTCTTTAACAGTTTGGACTTGCTATGCATAAGGATTTCAGTAATACGTCCAAAAATGTGATTTTTTTTTTGTTTGTTTTTCACTGTTTTTAAACAGGAACAAAAGTTTTTATGGATACTCTGACTTTGAGTTACAGGCTGCCATTGTTTATAAATCAGTGAAAGTTAGTAAAATGACAGGTTCAAACTAAACCACAATGAGCTGCTCTTCAATCAAGATAAATGATTTGCTCTTTTTTTTATTAAACACTTGCCAAGCAGATACAAAGACAAATGCTGAAGTCTCATACCACTGAAAAGCTAAAAATAATACCTTTTTATCTGAAGTCAAAGCTTCAAAGTCAGTGTTTCTTAGTTTGCTCTGTGTTTCTGACTTTCTGTCCCATAAAAGCCTCCTTTCCTATCCCATTTCCCTCCAAATTATTTAAGCCTTTGATTCCCAAATTCATGGAGACGCAAGGACAGATTTTAAGTCCACTGTCTTAGCAGTTACACTGCATTGGAAACACAGGCAAACCTCTTAAAACATGACTAGTGTGAGACATGTTAGAGTGGATCAGTTTCCATGAAGCAGAGTATCCATGGTTTGAAAATTCAGACTATGAAGAACCTTACTTTGAACATTAAAAAAAGAGAAGATACAAAAGCTCTAATTACTTGTGGAAGCAAATGCCAACAAGTTTCTAGTCAGCACAGACAGCGATATTTACAGTTCTTCAGCAGAGTAGAAAGCATTACTGAAAGGTTGTTTTATATATTATTATACCTGTTAATACATTTTAAAGTGACAGTGTGTTTGCTGGTACTTGTTTTATTTTGCTCTGAGCTATCCCCAAAGCTTCAGAGATCTTAAGAGATTAACAACAGCATTAACAACATGTTTAACTTTTCAAAAAGATGTATCCTTCAGTCTTCTGTCAGGAAAGGTAGGCCACATAGTGAAATGGATGAAAGTTCAGCAGCAATTTTCCAGGGAACCAGTGCAATCCATGAATCACTTTGCCCCTTAAATAAAAAACCTGATTTTATTCAAACATGTTGGTAAAAACATTAACTGCTTCTTACTGGAATGCTCTTTAGAAATCTTGTAATTTTAACTAAAATTTCTTCCTGTTCTTTGAAGATGATGTAATTTATAACATATGATGATGATAACATCATTCACCTTTATGTGAGTAACATCTTCCACATTTGTAGTGAGGTTTACGTCTTCATATCCAAAATGTGGATTTGGCTTTTTTTCATGTTTGCTCATACCAGTGATTTTGAAAGGGGAAGATTAGCATCTTCACACACAGGATGCAATATTGCAAAAACTTGACAGGCCTTGGTGACCGTTTGCTGACTCCTTCCCCTTTACGTTTGAACAAATGTATTGCTCAAATCAGACCCCCAAGTCAACCATGTGATCACATTTCCCCAGTCAAATCCCACCTCAAGAGCTATTTCTATTGCAAAAAGTGAGTCAGCAAAATTTCCCTCATTTAAATACCTCAGAAATAGTCACTCACTTTCCAAGAAATCATGGCTGAAGGAAGAGCTTCTCATCACACTTGCTCTGGAAACTTAAGACAGAAAGAGAAGGGAGGACTATTATTAGTTGTTCCCTGAAATTTTATTTTCTAAGCAAGCTATTATAGAAGCGTTTGCGTAAGAACACAAGCCACAGGACCAGAGCTGACCCTCGTAAGAATTCAAGGTGAACTGATAAATTGAACCTGTCTCAATCATGGCTCTCTACAGGCACTGCTTTTGACAGCTCTTCCATGTGAATCTCTGCACATTTATAAACAACTTTTGCGAAAATGGGTAACACTGAATTTGAAAAGACCACGGGCTTGTTCTACCAGTTCAAAATGGCTCTCAGAGCTTTGTCAGGTTCATTTATTCATCCATCTAGGCGCAGCCACGCAAATGCTTTGTTACTGCCAACACTGAGATGTTTCTCCAAAGTCAGGCTGGGGATGAGAATAGAAGATACTACTTTGGATCAGCCTCAAAGAAGAATAAAAAATTATTGCCAAAAAAATTAGATCTCCATGGTGCGTTCAACTAAGGTGCACAGTTTGGTTTGTTTTTTGGGTTTTTTTTATGTAAGCAACCCACTGCAAAAAGAGATGCTAATAGTAAAGGCAGATGAAGCTCCCCAGGCATGCGAGGGATGCCGGGTCCCGGTGCGGGGCATTCAGCTGAACCATCGCCAAGGTCAGGGAGGTTCTGCTGAGGCCCAGGGCCACCAGCCGCCAGCCGGGGCCCCGAGCGCCATCCCAGGAACAGACAGCCGCGCCGGCGCCAGCCCCGCGCTCCCGGGGGGTTCTGCTGCCGCCCCCGGCCCGGGCCGGGCCGGTGGGGCCAGAGCGCTGCGA
>VYZQ01049601.1:12432-25996 GCA_013400655.1 Mystacornis crossleyi
GAGCCTGTTCCTCCCTGCGCCACCGGACTGGCGTAACAGCCCGATCAGTAAACCTCGCCTGGGACTTAAATGCCACATACTGCCCCTTTCCCCGTAAAGTTGTGCGGCGAGATCGGTCCGAGCGCGGACGGACGCAGGGCTGCGGCTGCGGGAGGGGAGGCAGGCTGCGGCAGTGTGCGGCTTCGTGTCATGTCGCTGTCAGAAAACGCTCGATCTCAACACAGTTTTAAATAAGATGAGGGATGGCAGGTGATGGTGCTCAGACTATGAACTCTTTCCTGCCCTCTCAGCATTTTTTTTTTTAAGATACTAACCATGGTTGTAGACTTAGGCAAAACACATGTTAGAATGCAAATCAGTAATTGTTTCAGATGATCTCTGGTTTGAGGGATCATCTCAAGGTTTTGCAAGACCTTTTTACCAGTATCCTTCCTCTCTGAGGTGTCTAACTGGAATGAGGTTTCAGAGATGCTGAAGCTCTAATGTCTTTTAAGCTTCTTATGAGAATTTTCACTTCTTGCAAGTTTTGTGTAGTAGCTGCTCATGTTACACCAGTTTTTATAACGCTAAAGATACTTTAAGACCATGTAATAGCAGCTGATATTTGCGAGAATGTGTTTTCTATAGTTTCATTTAGACACAGGTGTGCCCTTCTAAAATTAAGTGTTTCAGTTTCTTGCAGTTTACACAAGCTGTGTCTAGCATTTGACTTGCTACACTGAGTGTTGCTGTTGGTTGAATATATCTTGTATAAAAATTGTGACCCTCCAAGGCATAGGAACCCAGCATCTGCAATTGTTACATCAAATTCTATTGGATCCAAATATTTTAGTTTTAATAACTTTTCATTAACCCACAAAATGCGGAATGCTCTTATGGAAGATTGGCATGATGAGAAATTAATCTCTTTCAGATGCATGGTGGCTTTTCAGCTTAAATGTATTGTTTTAGAGACTTTTCCTGGTTTGAGGAGATACAATAAAACTTAACTTGCTTCCAGATGCAAAAAATTGCCTTTTTTATGCATCACCATTAAGTGGCTTCCTTTGCCGACTGAGGCATCATGAGGCTGTTACAGATACATCCATCTCACCAAGATCTCTCTGTTACTTTCTCACAGCCTCTTTCTACAAACTGTCTGCACTTTTTCACAGTGGGTATTTCTCAGACCTTTGGCAGTAATAATACAACCTTTCACACCTTGTTAACATGTTTAAATTAAAAACAAACATACAAACCAACATACAGTGGGCTGTGCCAGTTAATCCTGATATAGTATTAAGCAGTGGGCAAGTTCTGCAGGCTGCAAGTGCAGACTGATCCCTTACATTGGCAGCACGATTTTGTTCATGTAACAGCCATGCTCACAGTCTTGCTTTTTGTGAAGTTAGCAGAAAAACTTACATGACCTTAGTTGCCACCTTTGGGTGGCATAGTGTTAAGACCTTTGAAACTTGTCCTTCTGTTAGTGTAAATTGACACAGACCTCTTACCTGCCTGTTTCACTTTTAAAAGGCCAGGTTTGGCAAATAGTGTCATATGGGGAGGGTGGCAATTTAGCTCATATGAATTTGTCAGCTAGGGAGCATGGCACACAGACTATAGGTATCAGTGCAGTTTAAATACTACCTTTTAACATTATTATTATTATTTTAACATTATTATTATATTCAGCATACAGTGTTGACATACACAATATTAGGTACAAGGGCTAATAGGGGATTGATTTCATCCTTTAAGAAGAAATAACCTTTCAGACATTCATAATATTTATTTGAAAGTTTTCTCCCATATGTTTGCAGCTGAGCATCAATAATGTGTGCATCATAGCTAGTTAACATATAACTAGTTAACATATAACTAGTTAACATATAACTAGTATTCAAGTAGTTAATGCAAGGAATGTGTGTAATCCAAACCTTCGCGTGTCAAATCTTCATAGTTTTACCTTGTGAATTTTTCACTGTTTTTGAAGCTAGTGTTTAAGTACTAATATAGTCACAGAAATACTGTCATATCATGTGAATAGCATTTTATTTACATAGCCTTTTTTTTCTCCTTACCAGAAGAAGTTAACAGTGTATTTTTTTTTTCCCAGCAGGATTTAAACTTCACTTGCGCAGTAGGAATACTGAGTTTGACCTTAATTCAGCTGGATGAAATTCAGTTCTGGAGCCAGAGTCCAACAGTCAGTCCAAATGCTAATGTTGAAGAAAACAAACTATTAGCTTGAAAATGTTAGACTGAATTTTCCATTACAAAGGGTGTTCCACTGTATTGGTGGAAATGTTGTTTTATTAGAAATCATCAGTATATTTCTCACTGTCTAGAAGGAGTGCTTGGAACTGAGATGATACTTCTTTGCACAGGCATTCTTTTGTATGATTTTAACTGTTGCAAAGAGAAGCACAAAACCCATAATATTCTGTCATGACTGTATTTAAACAATATTGTTGAAGGAATGTTCTGTTCATAATAAGTTTTAAAACATTGATCATACCCTTTTATTGTTCAGTTGCTAAGCTGATGCAGATACAAATTTATACTATTTACCACTCCTTACACTTCTGTAAACAATGAAACTATGCTGGATATTGCTACTATTGCAGTAAGTTCTTCTACTCATTTCATTCTCCACAGTTCAAGCTAGGTCCTTTTGTTTTCCCAAGTGCAGGAACGTGCTAGTTGAGACAGAAAGCTCTACTATAATATGTGCCAGCTTTGTCTGTCAGAAACTTTTCCTTTTGAATTCCTTCCAAATATGAGGATGATGCATATTTTGTGAGGTTTTCTTCTTTCTTTGACCTGGCTATATCTGTGTTCTCTTACACTGCAAGTGGCAGATTTTCCTCAAGTGATAATAGTAGCAAATAACAGTATACAATCTTTGGAAGTAAAATAATCTGTTGGTTCCCAGAAGATGCCACACATATTTAATCTTCCATTGCTATGACAATTAGAATAATGAAAGGATATATTCTTAGGACTTTGGGCCAAGGTGTATGTTTTCTAGTGTTTGCAAACTGCCTCTTGTGTTAAAAGATCTGCCCTGCTAAACTCTCAACAGTTTGGCTTATAAAAGGTGGAGGACGGTGACTTTTGGTCCTTGGGGGGAGGAGGTCTTTCAGTAGTTGGTAAAATGTGTCTTTGTCAATGCCTGTGACTCTTTGACCAAGATGAGAAATTGGTTTTTGTAGATACTGCATGTTTATAGGACTGAAATCTTTGTGCCCCCAAGCTGAGGCTGAAAGTTGAGGTATGGAGAACCTGTGCATTCTACTGTGTCAATGCACTCTCCTAATCTGAGTTGAGCATATCAGTTACATGCAGTGCAGTAAACAGACATCAGTAGGCAGCATTTCCTTATGAATTGTTCCACTTACTGATCAATAAATTTTCTTATTGACAGTCTTTAAATATATGTCTTGTTTAATATCAGGGTTTTTGTACAAATAATTTGTGTAATCTTTCTTGCCTTTTCTCCTGGTGCTAGTATTCCAAGACTCTGAGAAGTCCATAGAATAATTTATGATGGAAAAGAGTATTTTCTTCCTCAAGTAACTCATCTCTCCACCAAAACTGGTGCTAGCCTAAGATGTGCCGTGTGAGCAGCCTTGATGCATGCTAGGGACATGTCTGCCCTACGTATAGTGTAGTTAAAATCTTCTGAATGAACTTAAGACACAGAATATCTCTTGAGTGCACAGCTTTCAAGAGCTGTGATGCTTCAGGCTTTTGTTTCATAGGAGAGTTTCCTTGTGCAGATGCAACCTCTGACCTGAGCATGTGTTCTTGCTGCTCAAGGATGCAATATGAACAATACAATTCTCATGAAAATTATTTGCACAGGACCTCATTGGCTTTTGTTGTTTTTCAGATGAGTTTTAGGGTCTTTTTTTTTTTTTTTTGACATACGAAGTTCTTTGTCCATCAGCTGGAAAGCAATTGCTAGGCACAGCAGAGCTAGCTTGGCTCATCTTTAAGAAGCAGTTGTCAAGTGGAATTTTTTAACACTACCTCTCTTTAGACGGAGACTCGGAGACTTGAAATTTGTATTTCTCACTATCATCATATTTTGAAAAGAAAAAGCAAGACCTCATAGGGAGTTATTTTACAAAGAGGAGGATGTGTGTTAGTGTCAAATGTCAAAGATGTATTAGGATATTGAAGATGGTATGGCGAGACTTGGGAAAAGCAAGTTAATGCAGCTAGAATATTTTAGCCATTTTTGTGAATGATAGCACTGCTGCATTACCATAACAGCTCTGTTTCACATATTTTAACTTCCATTGTAGTAGCTTGCAAATGTTCAAGTGATTATTTTGTTTCTTGGACAGACACTTCTCATTTTCAGCCCTGTGGGGAACTTCTTTCATCTTAAAAAAGGCTAGAAGTTCTTCCTTGTTGGTTTTGTAAACACACAGCATTTTCACTGTTTAAATGTTCTTACGAAACTCTAATTTTGAGCTTGAATACCCAATGATTTGGATTTGGTTTAAGAGTGAAGGGTAATTGTCTTTGAGAAGCGGGACTAGTTTCACCCTTGTCTCTCTGCTAGCTTCAACAGAATACCTCTGCTTCACTTGCCTGGGTCCAATTCTGTACAAAATTAGCTTTGCTAAGAACTGTAAACTAATGATGTAGGTAAACTTATAAATAAAACTATAATGCAAGTTGCCCATTGGCTTTTGACATGCATATGTACTTAGAAGAGTTCTTTCTCTTTCTGCTGTGCCTTGCACTCCATTTTCAGAGTTCTACCAGAAATAAGTACTTTATGCTTTCTTTTCTGATCAGAAAATGGGCAAATATCCTTATAACTGATCTCCTTCTAGGATAGCTCTTTTTTAATTTGTTGATGGCCTTCTTTTTTATATCAATCACTTTTATCCACAAAACAGTTTCTCACTGGCCTTGTGCATGCTAATGTGTCATTTCCAACCCCTTCAGAAACATTTCTGTGTGATACAGTTTCCTGTGGCATTTGCCATTAATTTCTCCTGGTCTGATGTTTCTAGCACACACAAAATAAAACTGTTTTGTTACTCACACTGCCGTAAAAATAAAACAGTTCAAGCCCTTCAGTTAGTTGCCCATCTGCTACCAGAGGTAATCCGAAACTGCCTTTGCTTGGTTTCCCAACAGGGGCTGTTTATTAATCTAGCAGTCTCTGTCCGCTGTGCCTCCTGTGGCTCAGTTCCAACAGAACTGCCTTCTCTGACCTGCCTCGCATCCTGCCACCGTGGCAGGTGTGGCAGAGGGAACAGCTTTGTTGCCATCTGGAATTATTCCTGTTGTTCCAACTCAGTGAACTGCTGGGTTTTTTCTCTCTCTTGTCCGAACATTTCTTGACTGTTCTGTGTATCCGAACTGCCCTTACCTTCTGACAGTCCTTAACTTCATGCTTGGTGTGTGTTTTATATTTGGTAACTTCCTACAGTTCTTACTATAGTGCAACTTGAACTCTTGTCTTTCACACAAAATAGATCTTGCTTTGAAGATGCCCAACTGTGAGACACACTCAACTGTGCAAGTAGTTTAAAATGCAGGTCCTAAGTAGACAGAGTTATGCAGACTGTAACATTAAGCTCCCTAAGAGTGCTATGCAATCTCTTCTACTGTTCTGTAAAGAAATAAAAACTAAAATGTTCACCACTTTTTAAGAAATTAATTGCATATAATTTATAAATACCATTCAGATTTAGTAGACAGATTTGTGTTTCACTGTCCTACTCCTCAAAAAGCAGCCAGTTCCAGGGAAAATAACTTTCATTCCCATTTTGTCCTTTCTTAAAAGGTCGTTCAAATTATAGGTGCTTAATTTGTGAACATATCTCCTGGTGCAATCCCTACAGTATAGCCCATGGGACACTGCAAACAATATAATTGGGAAAGAATGTGGTTCAAAATCTGAAGGTTTGGATTTTAATCTAAACTTTTGCAAAGTTGAATGGTTTTTCATTTGACCTACTGTAGCAAACCTTGGGTTTATATTTTCCGTTATTTTGAACAGCTATATAGTGTCAGCTATACAGAAAGGCTGAAATATATTATTTCATTTTAGAAAGTCCAGGTTTCTATTTTTCTGTCTGTTTTAATACCATCTCATTTTTCACCGTAATATAATTTGAAACAATTTGCTAAAACAGTTTTCAGATGCTTTGCTGTCTGTTCATATTAAATAAAGTTCATCTAATCTCTTACCTGATTAGCTCACACACCTCATGCTTAAATACTTAGTGTTTCAACTGAAAAAATTAAAACCTACAGAATAGCTGAAAGATAGAGGATGGAAAGAAGAAATGGATTTCCTTTGTTGTGGTTCCAGGCTTTGCTCTCCTCTGTGTGTGTCACTTAGGATGATTCAGATGATTGGAGATACATGACGTGACGTTGCCGTCAAGGCAAAAACCTATCCATGTGCTCTACTGCATTACGTATTTTGCTTGTAATTTTAAAAAGCGAAGATAAAGGGCACTAAACTAATGTAGCCTTCAATAAATTCTGTAGCCTGTTTTTTTTTAACAAAACCAACTCCAGTGAGATGAATACTATGCTTTACTTTGTTGTCATGCTGTCATCCGTAGTGTTTCTTGTGTTTGCGAGGAAGATTTTTAAAATCCTATTAAAATTTTGGCTTTTATTTATACACCGGCAGCCATGCAGCTTGGTTTTATAATTATGAAAGATAACTAAAATGGGATTTAAGTGAGAGTAGGAAAAATATAGAATAGATGAGTTACGTGTAGTGCTGTGCAATCAAATTGATGCTTTAGAGCTTCAAAGGTTATTAGTTTGTTAGTTTTCCTAAATCCTGCTGTTAGCACTGGAACCTTCAAAATACACCCTTCAAAAATACCCACTTCAGGCGAGTCTGGGTGTTCACACCAAAACCAAATGGCATGTTTGTACATCTCCTGAACCAGCATGTGACTGGAATTGTCTTCTGTTGTTTCACTCAGATGCCTGCCATGAAAAGGTGGAAGAGAAATGGAAAAGTCTGACACATGCTCATTAACAGCTGAAGCTGCTGAATGGTCTTAAGACAACTGTTAGAAGTCTTAAGACACCCACTAGAAATCTCTGCCATGTTTTCTGATTTGTAGGCTGGGTCTGGTAATCTCAAGGAGACCACTGATACTGAGGCTGGCCTCGCTCTTAGGAGGAGAGCTGGGTTAGGAAGTCTGTTCAGTGGGTTATGGAAGATTTCACTGACCCCTGGACTGTGCTTTGGAAGAAAAGGTGTTTGTTTTACACTGCAAAGCTCACAAAAGCTTTTGGTGGAGTGCTGCTTTCCATCCATTGTGAATGCTACCCAAAAGTTGCTTTTGGAGAAGGACAATGGAGAATATTGTCAATGCTAGCACAGGAATTGCAAGAGATTTGCTGTTTTGGGATTAGTCTTCTTTCTTTCTGTTGAAACCCTTAAATTTTTCAAGACTGTTCTAATTGTGTAGATCGTGTTCACAAGTACTGTATCAGAAGCCATGCAAAATGTCGTAGTCGTGTCCCTGGTATTTCACGTGTGAGGGTGCATGTTCCCATTGTGTGATCCAAAAATGTGAGACACTTGGATGGATTCCCTCAGACTTGAAGTGCCTGCCTCTCCAAAGGGACTCATCTGTGTGTGGTGGGCAGATCAGGAGATCACTTTGGAGCTTCTGCAGGAGCCACCTGCCAGTTGCTTTTTCCATTGCTGGAAAGCAATGAAGCCTGTGTTGGCACTCTGCATGGCACTGCAGTAGCGGTGAATCATTCAGTGGGGTTAACAGGGGCTGGATGAACCTGGTTCTGAACATGATTTCCGCAGTTACTCTAAGCCACAAAAAGGAGGAGAGAGTATTGATTGGAAGAGGCAAAGATCTAGCTTGGACACTGAGTAGCAGATGCTGTCTTTATCTGTATTCATCTGCATCCTCACTGCACTAAAAAGAGCACTTTTAGGGGGTTGCATCAGTATTTTTTTTTGGAGTAGAAAAAAGCTGTATGTTTAAATTCAGGACACTTAGACCATATATGTGAATCCAAACCTGGAATTGTCTGTTTTGAGTCATGTGTGTATTTGTTTGTTTTGTTTTGTTTTGTTTTTTCTGCTTCAACTTGTATAGTTCCACCTTGTATAGTTCTCTCACCATTTCCATGGTTAAAGTGAAACTTTGCCAGTGGTACGGAAATACTCAGTTTTGGTGAGCTGTAATCTGCAAAGCATTGCTCAGTGGGAGTTCTGGCTTCCTCTGCTTCTGGTGCAAAATTGACAGCTGTTCTTCTTTCACGTAGGAGAGATCACCTCAAAACAGGTGCTGTTCAGAATGGGAATGGGGAACACATGTCCAGACATGCTTCAAGGCTTATCTAGGAGTGCAGGCTCTTGCTGTGAGAAGGAGCTGGACTCATGCCGTTAGCCAAGTGTTATTTAGTGTATGTGCCTAGTGAGTGTTTTGAGAAACATTTTATAAGTTGACAATACATAAGGAGAAAACAAGCCAGCTTCAGTAATTTTTGGATGTAGCTGTATTATAGGGGAAACAAGCCAAGGGACACTGTGAAGGACATGAACAGCACATGTACCAATGAATGCTGTTGCTTCTAGAGTGCATGAGGCAGGATATCCTTTAGAATGGCAATGTGGAATATGGAGAAAACTGGGATTTCTAGGACCAGTTTTAATGAACTGGCTGGCAATGCTTCAGACTCTTCTTGCTGAAAATAGAGTATGAACCAATAAAACCAGCACTGACTTCTTTGAGAGCTTAGGATGATGTGGTGGTGGTACTGCAAAGAAAAGGTTGGCTTTTGTGCCATTGGGTTTTTGGCCCTGCCACATCCTCCTGCCCTGCAGGGGTCAGAACAAGTCCACTGTAGGGTTGGGTGATCTGGTCCATGTTAGGATTTCAGTTCCTAGCTGCTTGTTAATGTGCTTTGTACCACAGAATTATTACAGTTTCCTTGGAGGCTGCATCCTTCACAAAACCAAGAGTAATCTCTGCTATCAGAAAGTGTCTTCAGTTTTGCAGGCGAGCCCTGTTTTTATCTGGATAAATAAACACAAGGAGGATTAAATTGAAACCGGGTTAAACTGGGTGATATGAAGGTGGAGGTCTACGGCCAGGGGGAGAAGTGCTGTGCTGAAGGGAGATCAGTGATGCAGTTAGTTCAGTGCCCTAGCTCTGATCTGTATCATGGAAAAGACTCAATGACAAGGTGAGAATAAAGGAATATTTCCCCCTACACGTATCCCTTTAGTCTTCTGGCCTGTGAAGTTTTCAGAAGTGGATTTTATCTTTATTTGGCATTGCTTTGCCAGATGTACTAAGAGAGATAAGGTTTCTTAATCTTCAAACCATCTACCATAGGCTGTGAATTAGCTTGAATTTTCCCACAGAGAAGGAAGATGGTGGTGTTTTGTTGTCATTTTTAGGTTTAATTGATTGTTTTCATATTTCAGAAGGTATCCAGAAGTGCTGATAAACAAACTAAATTCCTTGAAAGCAGCTTCTCCAAGTCAAGTGAGAGATAATGCCTTTTCATTTTGAAATTGCTGTTGTCTACAAGAGCATGCTGTTCCTACAACGCAGAAGCCAAAAGGCAAAATGCAATCCCTATTACAACTCACTTTTCAGCAGGTGTTACTTCTGCTCTCTCTTCAGTGTGGGATACAAGACAGAAATAGCGGATTTATAAAACCAATAGAGATTTGGAGAACTATTCTATGTGTAAATTGTGTTTGAAACTAAGTGGGGATAGGCTAACAGTCCTGCTTTTCTGCCTGCTGGATTAAAACAGTGCTTACAAGTTAGTATGTAAGACAAAGTAGTGTTTAAAAAAAATTCACACCAACTTACAGGCAAACTAGGAAAGATAGAGGAGGAGAAAAGGGAAATACTGTGTTTAAAGTTAACTTTTTTTCATAAGTTCTACTCAGTTCATTGTTCTGGTGCATTTTTTTCCTTTGATTTGGTTTTCAGCAGTTTATTGGATAACATGATTCATTCACTGGGAGGGGAAATTTTCACGGGAATCTAACTGAGTCTGGTTTTCCACTGCCATATACCATGTGTAAATGCAGATCTGTATGAAATGTCACTAAATCAGAGCAAGAACTGTATTTTTACTTTGTACACTATCCAGGGTGGAACTGAGTCTGCCTCAGCTCTTGATGAATAAATTGCTCTGAGCAGCTAAAGAAAAAAATGCTGACTAGATGATGAACTTAAATATGGCCCTCTAAAACACCCAATGTAATGAAAGAAGAGTACCAGCTTATGTTGCTTATAGTCTTTAAGTGAACCATTATTAAATAGCTACATGAAAGAAAAAATAATCTTCAGACCGAAAAAATCACGAACTTTATATTTCAGCTTTATCCAAAAGTTCCATTGTCTTTGCTTATGACCTTAATGTAAATCAGGGAACAACAAGAGAAAAGCAGGTTTGGGGATTTTACCTATTGCATTGCAAAGTCAGCTGACGTATACACTGTGGTGACTAATGGTGCTATATCAGGCCCTTGTGTACAGAAGAGGAGGAAATAGCATATAGTCTAATTGATTATTTTGGGACTGAAATACCACTAAGTAATATTTCGGGTTTTATCTGTATTGTAATGGTGTTTGAGCTAGCAGGCCTTTCACAGACTTGCTCCTTTTTACTGTGGAAAAATACTGTGTATTAACATTTATTTGTAATAACACAGTTTCATATTTAGCCCAAAGTACTTCAAAAAGCTAGCTTGTTTTCAAAGTCTTAACATATCTTTTAAGATGTTGATGTAATTGAAGTCTGGAGAACTCTTGGAACAAGAGTAAGTAAAGGTTGAAATTTTTGGGTTTTGTCTCCCAATGCATGTGTAGTAATTTCTTTTTCCTGGAATTACTATGGAATTGAGATAGACATTGAAACAGAAAATACTCTTAAAGAAATGGCTTCTTTAAAAATGGGATTATTTGAGGCTGCGTATGGTTGTTTCATAACAGCAGTATTGGTCTGTTTTCTGAAGTCCTGGAACACCAAGGCTCATCATGTCTCTTTTGAACAGCTTCTTCCAAAAGACCAGTCCTCTTGCTTTGGTCTCTGATCTAGGCTGGATTTTCATGTTGTATTGCTATGTGATGGCTTGGAAACAGGTAGTTTAAATTATGCTGGGTAGAACAGAAGAGTAGCTGTCAAAAACACTGCATGGATTTCTGTACTGCATTGAAGGTAAGGATTTATGGAGTTTTTGATACCTGGACTGGGCACAGAGAAGAGTAGTAGAGCTGGTGATCCTGGAAACTTCACAGTGCAAGTGACCAGACATGGTGAGTTCAACATGAGGCCAGCCAAGGAGATACAGCTCTATACCAGCATGTAAAAACACTGGTGACTGGTGGTGTGGCTGCTCCGGGACAGGGCTTCGGAGTTCTAGCTTTTGCTGATGCTTAAGCCAGTGACATAGGCTTAAAGCTTGTCTGAATGAAATGGTCAGAGCATGGAAAGTGTGTGCATGATTTAACCATCTCCATAGCCTCCATACTAAACACAAATTACAAAGGATTCATTTTCTGTATTATGACAGGATGTTTTCCACATTTCATTGACAGGAAAACTAAATTACTTGATTAAAATTGGGGATGCTGAGGCAGGAATAGAAAATGAACCTGTGTTTTATAAATCTTAGTTTAGTGACTTGACCTTTAAACAATATGTTTTCCAAAGCATAGAGGAGAAAGAGGGTATCCGAAGCTTCTCACGACAGCAGACACATCTGCTTTTTATGTCTTGCATGTGAGATTTGTGTGCCTTGCACTATGTCATACCAGCAAGGAAGGAAAACATTTTTCACAGGAAAGCAACACGTGTTCATCAAATATGATGGCATACGAAGCACTGCATTGCATCACCCGCCTCTGAAGTGGTCTCTGAAAAGAAGGACCAGTCAGAGATGAGACGAGGCTGTAAGTGGTTTGGCAGATCTCCATGGATTAGAGGGTGAACTGCAGGAGATAAGGTTTCTGGCCTCACTTGAAAAGCAAATAAAGGGTTACAGCAGCTCCAGCTAAATGGGAGATTTGCAAGCTCTGCAGAGCAAGGAAGGCCAGTTAGCAGCACATTCTGAGTTACATTCAGGGTGCATGTGGTGTCTTGGAGTTACATGCAAGCAGTGCGTCGACACTGCACTGGATGTTCCGTAGTGCCATCCGACAGCACTTCTTCCTCTTTCAGTCTGGAAACCACAGACAGCTGATTTTATCTGTGTCCTTCAGTCACTCGTGCAAAGAACCAAAGTGTAGGATTGTTTCCTTATGTGAAGGTTATTAAGCAAGTCACATACTGCTGTAAACTTTATTGTATTCTGGCAGGGAGAGAGGCAAGATGTGAGCACTTGGAAGGCTCGTAAGCATTGCTTGAAAGCGTGAAGGCACCAGCAGTTTCATCCATGCTCACAAAATGATGCAAGAGAGAGAATAAAGTAGAAAAAAAGGAAATAAATATTCTGATGGCTGGAGGGATGCGGACGAGCCATATAGGTTACTACCCTAAATCCCTGCCTGGAGATTAGGGGGTGAGCTCTGCCAGATTTAGCTCCATCTCTTTGCAAAGCATTGCTTCAAAAAGCATCTAGAGCATAGCCCAGGAGTCTTTTGTTGGTTGGTTTTGCTTTGAAGACTTTAGCAAAAGTTAACGAAAATTTGTGCTCAGAAGGAGGGGACATAGGTATTAATTACACTGCTGGTGGGGAAAATAAGAGAAATTTACAGTAGCAAGGCCCACATTTTACTGCTAAATAACAGCATATACCCAGGCATTTCACCAGCTGCTGAGTTTTTTGTGGGCTCTGAAAAGACTATTTTACTTCTGCTGTTTTCATGTTCTAAATATATGCATTGCTGCAGTACCCCTATCTAGTAAATTTTGTACTCAGGACCCCTGTTTGGAGAAAACTGTCTGTATACCACTGCAGCCCAGGCCTTTCTTTAAAAAATGTGAGTGTGAGAGAATTTGCTGTGAAGTTTTAGTAAAGTGAGTGATAAATCATGCAGGTAAAAGGTTTCTGCAAGCTCACGGCAGTATGGGTCTGTGTTCTGACAATTTGGTGCTGCGATCAAGCAATATTCCAGTATTGAAATACTTCATGAGTGCCAAGCTAGGATATCTAAAGTGAAAACTGTTGACAAATTTTTTTATATCTTTAAATTTTTTATGGCTTTTATTTAAACCAAGATATCAAATTACTGAAGCCCTAAAATTATGTTTGCCAGTAGGCCTATGCCTGCTGTTGCACACTTCTTGCTGCTCTTCTTGGCAGTGAATTCATGATGACTTTTAAAAAAATAAGCTTCAAGGAATTTCTTTGGGGGTGAAGAGTGGGACTGATTAATGACTTTGTCAAAACAACAGGTTAAAACTTCTTTACAATTGTCCTGTTGTGTATGATGCTTGCTAAAAAATCCAAAATAAATCTTGGTAGCAGTGTTTGAATCCAGTCAATCTGAACGGCTTGCTGGTGAAGGCAGCACTGAACTGGTAAAACGGGGTAGTGAACAGGGTGCTTCTTCATTGCTGCCATGTTTGGGTTTTATTTGTT
>VYZQ01049602.1:9558-20613 GCA_013400655.1 Mystacornis crossleyi
CCAGCACTCAGCTAACATAACATGCCTTAGCCACAGGCCACAGAATAAACACAGCAAAACCAGATCGTTAGGTGGAAACAAATGTTCAAAGAGGGACAGGAAACTTTCTCTAAGCACGTAAGAAAAATTCTGTGAATATATATACAATATAGTGAATTGCTAGAACTAAACGCAAGGAATCTGCAGTAGCTGTTACAGCTACAAAAGAGATTTCAGCTTAAAAAATTACATGGAAGCACTAAAACTGTGAATTAATATAAACTGAAGCACTAATTAGGACAGTTTAAGGACATCAATCCTGAAAGTAACTGGTTATTCAAGCAGAAGACACCCATATAATTTCTTCTAATAGTGTCCTCAAAACAACTTCAATTTTTTTTCACATATAGTATGTAGCCAACTGAAGATGCAAAGCCAGAGACAGCACAAAACATAAGAGCTATCAAGTCAAACAGCCCATCCTAGTGAATTTTCCTATGTAAAAGATTAAGAACTCAGTATTTAAAAATAAAAAATTCTCTCCAAAAATGCTGTGACATCTCCACCTCTCGTGCTACAGAGTGCAACAAGCAAAAGCAGAATTGGGGTCAAGTTTCCTACGGAATGGATGGCCAATGCTTAGAAATTTAAGAGAGGACTACATACAAGCAGCACCTCACAAGTACTCTTAAGAGGTCCATTTTTAATGCATTAAAAATTCAACAGCCACATTTGAATCAATATTAAAATAATGGAATTGAATATCCTTACAAAGCCTTAAAATTCTTTGCAATTAGCATGGTTCGATAAATCTTTTTGACAGGAAAAGAAAATTAAGACTACTGAAGTGGGTAACTTACATAACCTTCATAACCTCCAACTTGGTTTACTGCTCTGGAGCTTACTTAAGGGGGGAAGGCAGCCTAATCAAAACCACTGATAGGCAATATCTGCAAAAAAAGATGTTCACAGGCACTTTCAGAAACAAGGAGACACAACTGTCTGAGCAGACTGTTAAAGGGCCTCCAGAAGGGAAACAAGAAACATGACACATTAACAGAAGTGCTGCAAAATTAAAAAGTGTGCTCAAAATACAGAGCATTAATTCAAGTGTGAATCCACAACTTGGGGATGTCAAGGAAGGGAGATGTGCAACTGGGAATAAGCAGGAAGCAAAACAGCTAGACAGTATAAAACAGAGGGATTTAGTTGTTTCATTTTTTAATGCTGACCATGCTTTTTGCTCCTGGAAACATGTACACGCAATTATTTGTGTACTGTAACCAAGCCTGGAACAACAAAAAAGTACAATGGCTCTTCTTTTCAAAACTATTCATGACACTAAGCCACATATTTTATATTGATGTCATCAAAACCCATACTCCTTTGAAAAACCAATGCTAGCACTTTGAGACACGTCCCATGCATGCTAGTGATATAAACAGATTCCTGCACATACATATACACACAAACATGAGTAGACTTTAAGTAGGAAGCTATCCATATCTTCAAAAGAAGATAACTCCCTGACATATCTGTAAAAGAACACATCAAGTAAATGTGGACTAAAACAACCCAAAAGCCACTGCTAACAGTCTTCATGAAACAAACTTTCTTCCTCTTCTATGACAGATCTGACAGGGAACAACAGGTTTAAATTAAAAATACAGATAACACCCTTCCCATTAGTCACTGACATAGTTCAAACACAGATTTTTGGCAACAGAGCTACCATAATTAAATTCTTAAACCAAACGTTCTGCAGATCATAAGATTTACATCTACTCCCCCTAAAATATGTTTATAAGAGACGTAACTGAGAAGAGCCTTAAGGTTCTAGTGCTTTACCCCATGTCCAGCTAAAACTATTTTTATATTGCTTCAGAGACCATCTTTGACAGTATGTTCAACCACACACTCTGTAATAGTATTTTCTTTTTTCCTGTTAGTAACTCAAGCACAATTTCACAATTCAGAATTTCAAACGGGATTTCTGAGACCCAAACAATGAACTGGTGGAAGGTTATTTACTGAGAGAGGAAGTAGAGTAATGAAACAGCGAAGTTATCAGTGGGCTGATGATGCTTACAATAAAATCCCTCTCCCTGATGTAAAATGTCATTCAAGTACATAATTAAAATGATGCTTGATGTAGAAAGGCTGAGAGAGAAACTAATGGAAGCACTCATAACCTAGTAAATTCATTTGTAAAAATAATTTGAAGAACTGTATACACGCAAAATACTGCAGTAGACAGGAAGACACAGTATTTACATCTCAGAGGTTGCAGTTTAACAACGTTAATGTTTTTCATGCAAGCTATTCTGCACAAAAGCCCAATGACAGAGTACAGCCCATTCACAAAAGGTTTCATTCTGATGGCTAGCCACAGCAGTCGTGTTTTAGCACTCAGAAGAAAACTGACCAAGAATGTTTACACAGAGAGACATACAAGAGTTTCTTTGCCATTTTCATTCAGTTTTCCCCACCTGAAAAGATGTTCCATTACCAAGAAACAGTGATACAGAGGCACCTTCTGTACCATGTCATATGGAATCAACCGACACCCACCACTCCTAAAAACCCTCTGTGTGCCCTTGAGTCAAACTCTCCCTCTTAAATAGATTCTGCAACAGGCAAAAAGTGGGGGAAGAAAAATCTCACAGAATATAGAGGTCATATCAATTGGCAAGAAATTACTTTGAAAGCATGTGATGATGGACAGAATTTAATAGCTGGCAATAAGGACGTGGAAAACAAGTGAATCACAGCTAAGATACAAAAAACCAACTAGTGATAGGAGTAAAAATTAAAATAAAAAAAGAAAAAGCAGACTATAAATCTATAAAACTTCAAGGAAAAGTCTGGTTCAAGCATGATGAACAGTTTAGAGTGTCGATAATGCTTCTTCAGAAGATATGCAAAGATCAGTCTGCCTTTTTTCCGAAATAACCTAACCCACAAGCCCTTATTATACTCTTGAGTGTCAGCAGTTCTTCCATTCATTTAGCACCAGTTCGTCGGCTTTATCACTTTTCACTTTCTCACTGGAATGGCTTAAATTAAGCCAGAAATCATGTACTTTAAAGTTTTCGTTTCATGTGCTTTGCTTGTGGAGATACCAATAATCATCGAACTTCTAGAACCAATTCCTAAATGCTGCTGAGAACTGTGACATCTCCAGTGATTACACATTGTCTTTGTCTCAGTAGCAACTTGATGCTACACAGCTCAAGGGTTAACATCTATGTTTATATAACTGATGTCTTTCTAACGAAATATTCCACCTTTATACATAACAAGTGGGTGGATTATTTAACTTCATTTTAAAAATACATTTGAGATTAAAACCATGGATGTTGCAGTGTTCTTTTGAAAACTGTGCTGTACACTTAAGAGAACACTCCAGGAGATTAAAACTCCGCTGTGACACTGGGGCATACATATCATTTTACTGTGACATGTGTCAGAGATTACCTGCTTCTGTTCTTTCATTTATTTTTCAGAAGAACGAAGCTTTATAACCTTGTAGGCTGCTTTTAGTCACTGACACGTTAAAGAACATTTGCAGCAAATACATTCATATTTGAGTATTTCATAGGTGAGATTTGGAGACAATTTTCTGAGGGCAGCAAGGGTTTCTGGTGTTCTTTTTGAAATATAAATATTGTTAATATCTCATGTCAGCTGACAAATGCATGGTCAGATATTTAACAGGGAAAAATAACACTATATTTAAAAGAAAAAATAGAACTGGAATGTGAAAAAAATATAGACAAGACACACTTAGAGGGATCAGGACCAAGAATACAGTTTAAAAATATTTCTGTAATTTCAGTAAATTGTCTCCTGTAAAGTCTACTCTGTTATACCAATCCTTACATTGGAATCATTAACCACACGTCGAATGATCCTTCATGTTAAAGAGCAGTAACGCAGAAACAGAATCCACCCTTACTCCTGGCATTGAAAGGACAACTGCTGCTGAAAGAACTTGAAAACCAGGACAGACTTTGGCAGAATTGTCATTCAAAACGACAGATTTATACAGATAATATGCATTTTACGTATTTGCTTCTTCTGACGTCGTTGAATTATGAAAAAATCCCAAAATGCAACTTAACTAGGCTAACCTGACCAGACTAGGTTTTAGTTGCCTATTTTCACATTCATGTTCTTTCCCTGACCCTTATCACTTATTAAACAGTTAGATGCTGTCTCAAATTATAGGAAGTGTATTTCCCTGCTTACAAAGATGGATTTTAGAAGCATAAACTCAAAATAAATGGGAAACTTTTTTTTTTTTCAACTACACAAAAAACACCAAGAAAAAATGTATGGCAGATTGATTTATGCTGAGGTTATGGTAAAGACCAAAGCTAATTCAGACACGCTTTAAGAATTACATTCGTTTTCTGCTCCTTTAATAGGCCTAAATCATATGACAATCATCTGCATGCCGTGACAGGAAAAGTAAGAGCAATAAAGGTACAGAAAACAGAAAACGTCCTAACCACAGGGGAAGCAAAACTCAAAGAATTTACTGTACTTGACTCAAAGGATACTTTTTTAATCTTGGATTTTAGAACACAGCAAAACATCATAGTATTATACAACTACGAAAGCAAATATGTAACATTTAAATTATTCAAAAGCGGTAGTAAGGAGAACAATTCATAAAGCTACGGATTTTGCACCTGGGATGAATAATCCTGAGTATCAGCACAGACTGAAAACCAACTGGCTCAGAAACTAACAGCCCCACGGGAAAATATATATGGGTTACAGTGGATGCCAGGCTCAGTGTGAGCCAAGGGCACATCCTCACCGCAAACCGGGCAAACCAAACATGGCACTGTGTTCATTAGGATGAAAGCAGCAGCAGATCGGCGAGACTGCACATGGAATCCTCCATCACGTTCTGGGTTGCCAAGTTCAGAAGAGATTAGAACACACAAGAGAGGGTCCAGCAAACAGCTGCTGCCCAGATGGACACAGCCTACAGCACATGCCCTGTAAGAAGAAGCTGAAGGAGCCAGGTTTGTTCTGTTTGACAAAGAGGAGGTCCAGGGTAGCTCTAACAGCAACCACCTGAAGGAATCAAAAACTAGAGAGCTCATAAGCTTCTTGCAGTAGCTGCAGAGAGTATATAAAGGACCAATGGTCACAAATCATAGCTTGGAAGTTTTAAAGTGGGGAAGGGGAATGAAGAACTGCAACATGCTACTCAGAATAGTTATGAAATGCCCTTGAAACTTTGGAGGTTTTAAGTCATCTGAGGAACACTGCTGACCTGATGTAGCGTTGCTAGCAGTCACACTTTCAATGGGGATTAAGGAAACAGGACAAAGAGATCCCTTTACAGTTTGTGTGGTTCCACTTGGCTACTTCCCACTCTGTCACCCTGGTTTTAACACTGCCTTCTTAAAAGATCAATGTTTTTCTTGTCTTCCTGCATTTGCTGCCCATCACAAGCCACTGCAAGTACAGTAAACAATAGATCCTGCTCAGAACAGAATTCTTGAGATTTAACAGTTTTTATTAAGTTAGTAACTTAGTCTTTAATTCAGCACAAACTATTATTTTTGCCGCATTGTACACTAATGTTTAAAATATTAGCTTGAGGTAGAAATAAAAATAACCACTTAAAATTTTATTTCAGAAGTAGTATATATTTATGAAAGCTCTTGATTATCAGTCCCTCTGGATGACCACCAGAAAACCATCACTATTCTTACTAAGAGACAGAGACAATAGCAACAGGCAAGCTCCTTTAGAAATAGAGATTATACACAAATTTTGATTTGCCTCAGATAATTTTGTTTTAAAGAATACACATAACAGTTAAAATCCTGAAAGCACATACTGTCTCAGGACTCATGACAAACTGCTTTCAGTAAAACATTTCACATGCATAAGAGAATTTTAGTGCTGCCATAGAAGACAAAATGGCCATGGAATTTTGTGGGAGGCCACAATGAAGCCTGGAAAAAATAACTGTAAAAAAACCTGGTGTAATGCATTGGCTAATAAGCCCAAGAGCAAGGATATGGAAGATTATTGCATACTTTTTTCCCTAGACTTAACAGGATACAGGACACCTCTTCCGTGACAAAAAGGCACAACTTTTCTGTAATCTCATCAAATCAGTTACAAAAAACAATTCAGATTTCATTTTTACCCGGCATGAAATGGAAAACATTATAAAGGGGAAAGAAGAATCATTATAAGGATGTGGGGTTTGGACCTTTAGTAAAGATGTGGTGACTCTGTACCTTCAATAAATCTAACATTTGTTTTGTTAGTAACTAGAAAACACTTAAATCCCAGAACAGTAAGCAAAATAGTTTAAGTTCACTGACTTGAAAAAACATTCTTTTATGCTACACCTAAAATAAATAGGTATGCTAGACCTAAAATAAATACTTAAACGGAACTAAGAACATGCCACTATATCTTGGTTTTCATTTTCCTTCAGATAGAAGTGCTAGAATAAACATTCTTACTAGTTTACGTTGCTGTGTTTTTATGAGGTTAATAACTGAACTGCCAATCAAAACCTGTATAAATACAGTAGTTAAATGCCTTCTGCTTTAGAAGCACTTTTATTTACAAGAGAGCTAGCCAAGATTTCCAAAGGACTGCACGGTCTGGTTTGCTTTGATCTCTTGAGCACAAGTTTCTTTATACCTCTTGTTTTGCTATTTATTACACTCTTTGTGTGATCAGGTATGGAAAGAGCACCTGCACAGAACGAACACATCAGGAAGAGTGTGACTTAAGAGGAATAATTATGCAACACACAGTTCAATAAAATAACTTGTGAAGAGCACTTTTGCTGCGATGCTAGATAGAGAAGTATGCATACAACAGGCTCAGAATAAAAACAGGGGACCCACTTAAACCCAGTATCACAGATACAACCTGGTACCTTTATCAACACATTAATCACCACTCAGCTTTGATATACACAGAAAAATGTGCCTTTAGCTATATACATGTATATAAAACTATATCTAAAACCGAGTTTAAAATAATTACTTCACAGATAATTACTTTTAACAAACTTTTTTTAGGATGTTGAACTGTGCATATGGGTGTATGTACCTACAAACGTCTGTACAGAAATATAACTAAAATTAAGATATATGCATATATATCTAGAAAGTCTCCAAGAATTCTGTTCAACTACTGCCTATAACACTATTATCTTTAATCTCTTACCACAAATATAGCATTGTAAATTTCAGCTCCAATAATCCACACTTTCTCTCTGGCAATATTCTGTGAAGAGTAGCAGCTTTTTACCTAGTTTAGTGAAGGTAACGAATAAGGGATATGTACATTATGCGTGGATCAAAACAGAATAATTACCTCTATTCATACTACTGAAAACTTTTAACACTAGAGCAGAAACTAAATTACCTACTCCTGTGGCTAGTTTATATTAATTTTTGTTTCATGGAATGCATTTTACTCACTTGGTAGAAACAAACATTAACATTCTGCCCCCAATTTATTTAAAACGAATGAACTGGAGTTACCTTGGGCATATATATTTTCAGGATGTTTCACTCTGGGTAAACTTTCATTCAGGTCACTTTACCAAGTTCATCTTCCTATTTTCTGGTGCTGACTTAGGACAGGATGTTATGAGGATACTCCCTGCTCAGGAGAGCAGAGATTTAAGTGTGTTTCAGACCCCAGAAATGTGACTGGGATTTATGTGGGTTATTGCTTTTCTGACTCTGTATGGACAAGATAAAATTTTGAACCAAAAATGGTTCTGTAGATTTTAGGCATTTTATCAAAAAGAGAAAGACATACTCCGCGTTCCTAAAACCAGCAGCTATCATACAGACAAAGAACATCCTCAGCCTCAAGAAGAACAATCGATATTTTCTGCTACACGGGATTTTAGAGTTTTAGTTTAGATCTGTAAAACAAACAGAGTAATTGAAGCAGTAACAGAGGGAAACATTTGTTTAGGAGCTTGTTTTCGATTTCTTTCTGTTTCTGCACAAAACTTCCATAAATTTCACCTTCAAGTTACAAGTTAATAGCACCTTATCATCATTATTCTTGTTATAAAGGCACTTAAGGAGCCTGTTCAAAATAATGTTTAAACAAGCATATTGTTACTGAACTATTAATCAGCAAAAGCCATAGCGGTTATCTGAGTCAGCCTGAACTTTTGCATGTTTTCTTGAGACAGTTCTAAGATTAAGTCTTGTAAATCTGTCAAAGTCAACAACAAAAAGAGAGCCAGAGTATTAAAAACAAGAAAGTTGAACAAAATAAGTGTGGCCTATTTTTGGTACACAGAGAGGAAGGGATTCTTTTTCTTAACAAAAACAACCCCCTCACAAGGCAATGTACTGCAACAAATCCTTGATAACTACTTTGAAAGCATTCACCAGAACAACTGAGGTGGCATGGAGGGAACAGGCTGCAAAAGGTGACAGGGAAGGAGCCAGAGAAAAAGCACCAGAGGCATTTAAATGGCTCGGTCACCTCATGAAACCTCTTTGTCACTGACACAGTGTTTCAACTGAAGAGCTGCAACAGGCCAAGGCTGCCAGAGAAAATCCACTAGGGAATCACTAACAAGATCCAAGATAAAGCAATCCCAACCCTTCCACAGCATGCGGCCCAAGAGGTACAGGGCTCAGCGAGGCCAGTTTTGTGAATCTAGCTGTACGTGCGCATCCCTGCTGGAGCCGGCACAAGAGGCTCAGCATTCCTGGAGCCATGGCCGCGGTCACCATCCTCTCACACAGAGCTGGACCTCAGCTGGCACGTGGGAATTCTGCCCCTGCTGCATTGCCAAGTGGGCACCGAGCGTTTACGGGCCGGAGTCGCTGTGAGCATGCCCTCCAGGAAACTCACCTAGGGGCTACCACCCCATTTCATGACACCGATGTGCCACTACAGCCTGACCACATTAGTGCCACCGATGTTTATTTTGGCTTATCCCAAAATAGGACTGGCCATTCCTCTGTGGGAAACACAGACCCGTCCTGGAAGAAATGATGCACTGAAAATGTCTAATATACTTGCTGTTAAGACTGACAAAACATCATTGATGTCAGACAGACTTTTCAGCTGCTACGTTAGAAATACTGGAAGTGTTANTGTCAATATTACAGATTTTGTGAGGGAAAAAAAAAAAGCCTGAAATACCAGGAATTTGATAAGAAGAGTCTCATCAAATGTCTGATGACAAGTGTCTTGTTCACTAACAAGCAGTAACAGCTTTAATTAGCATTGTACTCCAGACCTAAAAGGTATCTGACATATATACATAGATGTGTGTGTGTATAGCACTGGATGTCTACAGACCACTGTACTCCCCTATTGTAAATATGCACATATGCAGTGTACATATAGACACACGTGTATGTGTCTGAGTAAGAATTTAGATGAAAGTACCACTATTATTACCGTAACTCCTTTGGACAAAGTAATTCCTCTATGACGAGAAATTTATTACACTTCAAAATTGATTTCAGTTAACTGAACACATAAGTTACTCTGATTTTCATTTTGATTTTCAGGTCTGCATTAACTATCATAATATATATACCTTCATCTCAAGACATACTGNACAAGAAAGTTGAACAAAATAAGTGTGGCCTATTTTTGGTACACAGAGAGGAAGGGATTCTTTTTCTTAACAAAAACAACCCCCTCACAAGGCAATGTACTGCAACAAATCCTTGATAACTACTTTGAAAGCATTCACCAGAACAACTGAGGTGGCATGGAGGGAACAGGCTGCACAAGGTGACAGGGAAGGAGCCAGAGAAAAAGCACCAGAGGCATTTAAATGGCTCGGTCACCTCATGAAACCTCTTTGTCACTGACACAGTGTTTCAACTGAAGAGCTGCAACAGGCCAAGGCTGCCAGAGAAAATCCACTAGGGAATCACTAACAAGATCCAAGATAAAGCAATCCCAACCCTTCCACAGCATGCGGCCCAAGAGGTACAGGGCTCAGCGAGGCCGGTTTTGTGAATCTAGCTGTACGTGCGCATCCCTGCTGGAGCCGGCACAAGAGGCTCAGCATTCCTGGAGCCATGGCCGCGGTCACCATCCTCTCACACAGAGCTGGACCTCAGCTGGCACGTGGGAATTCTGCCCCTGCTGCATTGCCAAGTGGGCACCGAGCGTTTACGGGCCGGAGTCGCTGTGAGCATGCCCTCCAGGAAACTCACCTAGGGGCTACCACCCCATTTCATGACACCGATGTGCCACTACAGCCTGACCACATTAGTGCCACCGATGTTTATTTTGGCTTATCCCAAAATAGGACTGGCCATTCCTCTGTGGGAAACACAGACCCGTCCTGGAAGAAATGATGCACTGAAAATGTCTAATATGCTTGCTGTTAAGACTGACAAAACATCATTGATGTCAGACAGACTTTTCAGCTGCTACGTTAGAAATACTGGAAGTGTTAGCCTGCCAGGAGGGGAACATTTAACAGGAGTCATGTACTTACGATGCAGTCTATGTATTTTAAGCTACAACTCAAAAGTAGCTTAGAGAAAAGGAAGATAGTATCAGTTTCATTTAATGTAGGGATAATGTTATGAAAAGAGAGGTTTGCATAAGAACATTCACTTTTTAGTGTTTTTCTGTAACTCTTCACAGTGTTAAATGTGATTCTTTATCATCTTAAAAACCTTAAAGAAAAAGCATACAAATTCAGAAGAAAAAAAACAAACAATTTAAATGTTTTTAGAAGTAATTTGATTTTACTCAAATCTTCAAGTGACCTTCAAGTGTGCAAGCGACCACTTACTGAGAAGTGCTGAACACTCAACTTGCAAAAAAACCAAGGAAAGCAGAGGGCAGTCATGCATGTTGACTGCCTCACATCCAGCAGGGCATCTTTATAACCTGTTAACATCTACAGTTTTCATCTTATTTAATTAAAAAGATAAGTTTCCCCTTTCCAGAGTCTGAAGTCATCAACTTCTACTGACAGCTGTAAACGAAAATAAAGACAAGGTATTATGTAGATGGTAATGAAAGTCAAAGGCAATTCCTGATCATGCTTATCCCTTGGCA
>VYZQ01049602.1:36462-64809 GCA_013400655.1 Mystacornis crossleyi
AAGCCCTGTATCTCTAACTTCTCCTATGCAAAATAAATGGGGTGTTAACAATGGGTCGATTTTGAATTTGGCCTTCCTGGATGCAAGTGCTTTGTGGCATAAATGTCACATGACCAGAAGCATTTTTGTACATATGTGTATCCAGAATTCAGTGTTTCCAATGGCTGTAAGCAGTTCCTGTCTAGGTAAAAAGGGGGTTTTCTTCACCGTTTTTTCTCTCTCAACAGGTCTGCAGTATTATTATTTTCCACATCAATAATGTGATTCCCATTTTTTATAAAGTTAGACACAATATTGCCCTGGCACTTCTCAGACAACCAGACAAGAATCTAGCCTCAAAAACACATTACTATTCAAGTTGTAAGTCTACTTTTAAGAACAACTCCTCTGAAAACTAAGAAGTCCTTTCACTTGCATCCTCCTTTTCATAGCATCTGCTCTACATAAAGCAAAATCTTTTAGATTATACAGGGGCATTGAGAAGGGTTTGAGGTTTCTCTATCAGTAAAGCAGAGCAGAGATGAACCTTGGGTGGCCTCAAAATCTCAGGCAGACAGTAATCATTACCCCATATCTCTCTCACACCAATCAGGAAAAGAAATGGGAGGGAAAATATGAACAGTGTTAATTTTTACCACATCTTCAACCTGAGCAGTGCCTTAACATCATATCTTATACTTCCTTATCTCATGTATTTCCTAACTCTACAATCATCTCATTGCATAAGAATAGCTTTTCTCCCCCGGTTTCTTTCTCTCCCTTCGACACTCTTTCCTTCACATCTGTGATTACACGTTCCCTGAAAGTTAGTTACAATTTTAGTAAGTTTCACTAGGAAGTCCATTAGTGATATTTCCATTTTCCAAGTCTTCCAGGCAGATCATAGCAGGCTGGGAAAGCAAAGGGTCACTTCAGAGCAACAAAATGGGATAGAAGCACAGTTAACTGCAAAGGATTAGGAGGGGTCCACCCCCAGTTCCCCAAAAGAAATATTACAGAAGATCAGGCGCTGACTAGGAATAGATGAATAATTTTCACTGATACTGATAGATTAAACATTTGTAAAATCAAAGCATGATTCCTCTTTATCATTACAGTTTTCCAGCAAACAATTATGGTCCTAACTTGCTGCATCCCCTAAAATACCGTTCACCGAGTTTAAGTTCCAATTCAAACATTTAAAGGTGTTCAAAATAAATTCTTCTTAAGTAAACACAGTGCGCTGTATGACATTACTCTTCCCAAACCTTACCCTTGCATTCTGCAACTTCAGTGAAGCCAAGCACTACCACCATAGCTATGCAGCACCATTTGAGATTTCCAGAAATCTTTACATTCTACCTGATCTCTCAGCAAAGAGATCACTAAATAAGAGAAAAGCAAAGCAGGCAAAACATCATTTGAGACAGAGAAATTGCTTGAGTAATAAAAATTACAGGAGATTCAAGTTTAAAACAGATTTCTGACTTTTCTTAACCACCATGTTATCAGACCAAATGAGCATTTGTAATTTCTCCAGGCCTTTGACAGGAAACACTCTTTTAAAAAACACATTGCTTATTTCATTGATATGAATGTTGCTTGTTATGTAACTGTACGGTTTTCTGAAGGTGCAGCTGCAGGCAACATTAAGCAGGCATGACAAAGGCAGCACTACACTCCCAGAAGGAGTATCAGCAGGGAAACAGAAGAATGGTAACTTGCATACTTAGAGCAGACTCAGCAATTTACATCCAAATTTCAAGACAGATCAGTTTCATCAGGTTTGTAAGAAATCTCTGCAGAGGAAATATTTTTTCCTTCACCACTAACTCAAACAGGTCTAAATACCATCGTTCTGTCTACAAAGAAGTCTGCTGTTGGTTCTTATAAAGACTGGTGTTTAGGGTTGTACAGCTAAAAGCAAGCTCAGATAAAAGACACTTCACCATAAAGTTTTTAAAAAGTGCTTGGCTAAAAATAAGTGAAGGACCATATTCAACTGGTATCACTCATAAATGCCTGGGAAAAGGATTTGGCACAGTCTTAGTGACACATTTTTCACTGTGTTTTACAGAAAGAACAAATTCAAGCGTCAAGGATGCTTCTGCACATCTTGAGTTCAATCCTGTTCAACAAGATCTCATGTTAAGCTGTACATTACTATAAGCTGCCCCAGCCCAAAGCTTTCTCCTCTAGCATTTGTGGGCACAGCAGTTAAATTAATACAGATTCTGACACGTGCTTCAAGACTGTCCATGAGCCTCTCAGCTCTGGGGAGAGCCAGTTGCGATTCACTCGCAGAATGGAGCCCCTCAGCTGCACGGGGGACATGGAAAGACTCCGTGACAATCCACAGACCTGCAAGGCAGCTGCGTTCACCGAGATTCAATCTCCCCCTTTGGAGGAGAGTCTCAAAATACTCCTCGTGTCCCAGGAGTACCAAATCAAAGAGTCATTTCCTGTTCTGGTATCAGTCTCCTTTCTCCCTTGTTTTAAATACAAATATAAGCCTTGAGACCTGTAGTTCCTGGAAAATATTGTCTTTCGTTGAAACGAATGTACTTCCAACAGAGCTGCTCTCCAGTTCTTGTAAATCTTTTTTCCCAAAGGAATACTTGCTCTACTTGAAATATCTTAAATTTAAAAACACTAGGCAGTATGGATGATCAAAAAAATTGTAATTAATTTTGGAGGGGTTTTGTTTTGGATGATACATACATATCACAACGTCTGAAAAATTTTCAGGCAAGCAGAGTTCTCTTGGGCTTGCTTCTTCATTTTTCAACCCAACATAAGGCTGCTGTTAAGTGGATTGTGCTCCATTAAATACAATGGCAGAAAAAGCAGGAGAAGCAATAAACACATCAGCAACTTTCCCGATGTCTGGGTAGATTTGCTGTACTCTGTTTGCCTCAGCTTTTAAATGAAATTTAAAAACTGAAAATCAAAGAAAAACAGCAAGTCTGCTATAAACTGACTACGTGTTTTATAAGTTTTGCGTTATTTCCTGCTTTTTACTTTGCCTTTGCCACGTGACAGTCCTGCATATTGACTGAGATCAGACCAGTGGGGCTGTACCTGTTTGGATTATCTCTTTTCTCCTCTCAAAAAGACTCATGGCAGTAAAAGGTCTGTTTGTTGGTTGTTTTTTTTTTTTTTTAACTGTCTTACTCTTCAATTTGATGGGAGAAAACTTACATCACCTTGGAACTTCCCAAATCAAGTTTTCATAGTACAGAAGAACACCACAATATCTAAACAAATGTATATAAAACATATGGACAGGCAAAAAGATAAGCAGTAAGTTTCTTTTTTTTTCCTTTTTGAGTAAACAACCAAGTGTAGAGCAAGGTTGTGTGAGCTCAGTGAACTCCTCAAGCCAATCTGAAATCCCTCAGATTACTATCACCTGAAAGAAAACAATGTACCTTGGAGAGACAGATCACCAACAGAATCATGGCATGCAGTTCCACATCTCTGTGGCACACAGAACGAACACCACCATGTGTCAAATACCCATTTCTGCAGCAGTGCTGCTACACAGATGCAGCAGCCTCACCCAGAATCCTGTAGCAGAGATCAACCCTCAGTTCTGTTGGGAAAATTGTCTGAGGGGACACACAGTGAACCTGATCAGCCGGCCAGTCTGTACTTAAAAGGCCAAAACTGTTTCCAGTATGAAATAAAGAAGAAACAGACCTGCACCTCAAACTGGCCGACGTGGGGCAAAAGGGGAACACTGGTTACTTAACCTGGCATTGGTGTGAAAATATAGGTGCTTCAAATTGAAAATTCAGCTGGTCTTTCAAAAAACCACATAATGGAAAACAAAACAAAAAAACCAACAAAAACCCCCACCAAACTACCTAGTCAGTAGAAATTTTAATGTGTCTTATTAAAATGTGGATGTGAGATAAACACTGTATACCAAAAAGAAACATAAGCAGCGCTTGAAATCAAAAGTTAAGCGTATAATGGAAATTCCAGTGATCTTGCCCAGACCTCAGGACAATTCTGTTCATTTAGTTCTTCTAGGAAACTATGAAGTTACAAGGGGAAAGAAATAAACCATCACATCTTGTGATGCACTGTCAGGTAGTCTTCCAAATGTCACAATAACCAACTCAGTGACAGGTAACAGAAGTCTCCAAGAAAATGTCCTGGCTAAAGCAAAAAGTCTGGCACACATTTTCATAAAGGACCGGGAAAGGGGGAGCGAGATGGAAGAACTCTACACTCCTACTTTTCCCAAGAGTTTTTTAAGAGCTGTTCAGGAAACTAACAGGCCAGAAATAAAGAAAAATGCAGCAAGCATTATATGTCTGTATCATTTTTCAATGCCTAAGCACCATCTCTAACTAAGTATTGCAGTCCAAGTCACAGACATCAAGTAGCTGTCATAATCATGCCAACACCAAACTTAAGTAAAACCCACATGAAAGCAAGGACCTGCCTGCATAGCCAGTTTCAGGATTGATGCCAAAATTTGACAAAACTATATTAAAAACACAGCAAGTTGCCCATCTTCTACCTGGAAAGCGTTTCTGTAAGCTGCACAAAGCCAGCATATGCCAATTCAAATGCACCCCTGTGCCTTGATTGCAGCAAATGATGTTTAAAGTAATCACCAATATTTTTAATCTGAAAAAAGAAAAAAAAAATGCTATTAAGTCATTTGAAATTATACACACAATTTATTTATATATGCAAAATATTCTGCAGGTAAAAGCAGCAATCCTCCCCCTTGTTGCAAAGGTCACTGGTACAAGCAAAAAGCATGTAGAAGTCCTGTAGTAAACAACCACTTTACTTTAATGATAACAAATATTACACTCAATTTTTTAGGTTAAAGGGGTAGTTCTGTATTCTTTTTAAAAGGCCAAAAATATAAAGGACATTAAATTGCTTATTTGTTCATTATGGACATACTCAGATTTTGAAAAAAGAAAAGGACAGCTCTAATTTTCAGGGGAAACAAATTCAGAATCCTTCTTGTTTGCCTACACTCTTACCTAAAATCCCAAAGAAAATACCAAATAAAGCATAACAGCAGAAAAAAAAAATCTAAAAAATATTTAAGATCCAAAATTCGAACTTCAAAAACTGTACCAAAGGGAAACAAATCCACATTAGATTAGGTAATGCATAGATAAATACAAATTTTTAACATTCCAGAATTCTGCGTAATTGCTGTTGACCATTGGAAACAATTTTAAAATGAAGATGATGTTGTAGTAAGGAGAGCTATTTTTGAAAGCATTAAAATGTAAATATGATAACTTTCACCTATAGTTACTTTCTAGAGTTCTATTACAATAGCAAGCTTTTCAATTTGTTTGGAAGTTTACAGAGCCATACAATCTCATTCCACAAAGCATAGGCTGTCTTGTTTGTTGGGTTTTTTCTTTTAATTCTCATCAATTTTCAAGGTCTAAATCAAACTTCCCACTTAATTTGTTTAAAATGCATAGCACACACTTAATGCCATTATGCAAAAATTTCTTCACGAGTCTTTCCTGAAAGTTTTCCAGTAAAAGTTTCTCTAAGCTTTTATATAATCACATCAAGTGTCTTATAAAATCCAGCTTGTTGTGTTACTTATACAACTACTCTAATACTGTAATAGTCTGACAAGTAATTAAGTTTTCTGGGAAGTTAATGTCATATCTATCTATATGGCTTTTCAGCCTCCTGTTAAGTAACTTGCATCACCCAAGCAATGAGATTGCAATAATTTAATTTTTTAAAAATTGATACAATCTACATATTATTTCCTGCAGCTAAAACTCACTTAATGTGAAACACACAATATCTGGAGACACTTGAGCTAAAAGAGTTATTTCTGAGAGGATTTTAAGGTAGCTTATGTAGCCACAGGGTTTAACTTCAGCCTTCTAGCCCAAAAAGGAGGAGTAAGTGCCCTTTATTCACAAGGAACTGACCCACAGACAGAGCAATTCTCCAGGTGTGTAAACAAAACCAAACCAAGAAAACCATACACATGCAAATCAATTTCCCAGCCTGTCCCAGCACCACGCTTAGGTTTTTAGAATAATTCATATGAGGTTTTTTTTGGTCATGTAACTTTCAACTTTACTATTTATAGTTCTGAGCTTTCTGCAACAGCCAAGCTGACTAGAAGTTTGCATCAAACTGAACTCACAGGTTGGGAGAAGCACTGCCATAACTCAGTTCTTGGTCTGAAATTAAGAATATAACAGGTGAATCTTACTAATTCAACCATCAACAACTTACACTTGCTGCCAACGGCAAGAATCTGGGTACTCAAGACAGAAATTCTCTACAGGATGCTCCAAAAGATTAACACAGACAATGTGAAGACTAAGTCTTTAATTCTGCTGCCTGTTTCTTTTCACTTTGGCACGCAGCTCTGGCAAGCTTATCTCCCAAGAGTGTCTTAAAACTTCCCAGGTGAGATAAACAGGAGTTTGAGGAAGAGCTCAATGTTCCTCTAGACTTGGAGCATTCATGATTCGCAGATCACGTGACAAAAACAACACAGAATCTTCATTAAATGTCATATTTTCTATTACCTAATGCTTACATGATGCTATTTATATTGATTTTCTTAACAGTCACAGCTTTGAGCCTGCCATCTCGGAACTTTTGGGATCAGATGGAAAATGAGAAGTAGAATATGCATTTGAACATAGAGAGATTCCTCCAGCTATACTCTGCACTTCCTATGTCTATTTTTAAAGGCAAGGCCACCACTGCAAAAAAGCTGAGGTTTTGAAGACTCTTCTACCACACATTTGCACACCAAGGAGCTGAAGATGTCACAGTCAGCGCATACAGGGCCATCAGCTGCCATGTAAACCCAATTCCCTACTCAAAAAGACAAGGAGAGTGCAAATCTGATACTGTCCCAACTTCCTAGCAACAACAATAAAGTATCACGCACCAGCTGCCTCCCTGCCAGCCTCTCTCCCACAGGCACAGAGCACAACAGGCAGCATTACTGCCACAAAGGGCAGCTCCCAGCACCACACTGCCTACCAGGAAGCAGTTCTGTTGTGCCATTTCTTAATGCACACCAGCACTGTAAGACACTGTTTTTCCACCTGCACGCTCCATTAAAAAAGCGGCTACAAACATTCAGAAGACTGTGAGCAAATTCTACACTCCCTGTGGTCTTCTGGGTGAATAAATTATGGCAGCATTGATCCCATAAGGCACAACTCAATACAGTCACTGACCTAGATGTGCAGCAAGGTACAACAGGGGGAAGGTTTGCAACAGGGTGACACAGACTGGCCAAGAGGTGCTACCAATTGTTTTCTCAACAATTACTTAGCCCTGGCTGAAGGCAAGATGACCAAGGTTTCTCTTAAAGTTTTCCTTCTCTGTATTCTTAAATCTCTTTCAATACTTACAAAATGAAGAAAAAGAATGGGCAGCTTGAAAGCAAAGTTCTACATGCATAAGATAAAGAAATCCAATTTTCTTATTTGTCAACCCTGAAAAGCGTTTAATAAGTCTGAAGCCTCAGCAGTTATGGCACTGACATTTTTAGTCATTTCTAAATGAAATTACCTTTTTTTTTAAATACAAAATACAGTAATGACCTAAAGTTACAAAAAGTACAGAGAAAATGTCCACACTTCTCCTATAGTATTTATTAGGCACTTAGCCAAACTGTGTTTCTTTGTGTATTTCCTTGCAAGCCTGAGGAAAATCAGGATTTCAAACTGACTTCTCATCAACTAGCATTCTTCAAATTAGAATGTAGGCATTCTGTTTTACACAAGACATCTGAAGCATAAGCAAGCTGCAGAGGCATCTATAGGAAAAGAAGGTCTCTTCATAGAATCACAGAAAATCCTGAGCTGGAAGGGACCCACAAGGACCATGGAAGTCCAACTCCGTCCTTAGTAATGCATTATTTCTGAAAGAGCACCTATTAATGTCTGCTTTCCAAAAACAGAGATGCCACAGTTAAGACTCATTCTAAAACACCAATTCCTCTTGGACTTGGTGCAGATTAAGGAACATAATGGTGGAAATGCATATCTGTTCTCTCATCTGCCCTCCAGACCCCTGCAACCATACAAGCACAGCTGTTAACCAGATGAAAACATGAGGGCTGGAGACAACACAAGAATAAAGACGCCAACACTGTTACCATGGCACCACAATATTAGATAAGGAAATAAGATCTGGGGTACATAATACTATTATTTATTTTAAAATGTGATGTTTTAACACCCAAGTAACAACTAATTAAGTGTTTTCTATTGGAAAGAAAAAGAAGTTAAAAAGTAGTTGGTCTTCCCTATTTCAGTCTTCTATGCAGACCGGTTTTGTGGAAACATACACAAATGAAAAGGTCATCAATTAAAAACAGAAATTTAATAAACACAAAATATTTCCCAAATAAATGCCTGTGGTAATCTACTTTCTTGTAAACCCTGAACTCAACATTCTGCGAGAGACCCACATGGCATATTAATATTTCTTATTTCTTAAATTTAAAAAATTGGAGGAGAAAGACACAGTCACATTACATACAAATTATTCACAATAATGGATAGGAGGAAGACAAGACTAAGACTAGTCAGCATGTTTGACTTTCAGAACTATTGACTCTGAAGTTTAATTAAGGAAGTGCTTTAAGCAGAATCCCAATACATAGAGTTCAAAATGACACAGAAGAGAGTTTGAATATGAAGTCAGTTTAGAAGATTTTTTAACAATTCAGTTAGTGACTAATATATCCTGAGAGAGAGAGACAAAGGGGAGGGTGGCAGGCAGGCACTGGTATCCCCAAACACAGCATACAACTCATAAATAATCCAATACAATTAGAATGAATGAGTTTCTCAGTTACGTATAATAATTTCTTTACTTATCTGTTTCTACTGGAGTTATGCTTTCTGAATACCACTTGATCAAAACAGGACTGATAACCAAGTATAATAAACAAAGAAAACCCTGAGACCATGGCAATTAAAAGATATTTAAAACACACAACTTTTCCCAAATAGAATATGGATTTATGAAAAAGATTTTCTGAAAACTGCCTTCACCTCATCATCACCCAAGAAGAAATTGCAGGTTTTATAATAAAAAATTACTTCCCTACCTGTTCGACAGTAATTAATGCATCTGAAGGTTCAGATGTAGTCTGTGAAGGCAAAAGTTTACACAGTGTCCCTAGGAGCAGAGATACTTCCTTCATGCTTCTCCAGCAACATACAAGAACCATTTGAGCTGTGACATCACACGCTTGCCTGTCTTTGCCTTAAAAACAAAAAGAAAAACCCAATGCAATAGTGTAACTCAGGGTTCTCAGGTGTAGATGTGTAATTTAAACTTCACTTAGCCTGTCTTTCAAAACACAATTAACTATGGAAAGATTTCTAAACTTGACTACCCAAAAGATAATTCGGTCTTGTTGACCCTAATTGCTTTCCCTGCTCAACACTTGCTGTACCTTCTCGGACTTGACAAAGGCAGTAGTATAAGCATTTTACCAGAGAAGCTGTTCGAAAGAGCAGAGGCCTTTCGGTCACAATTGGTATTTAATCGCACACCGAACTACCGAAACATGTCCAGCTTTGGAGAGAGGCATTCCCCGATCCATCGCTTCCTGTACGTTCCCGCAGAAGGAAGAGGCCCGGCCAGGGCACCGCGTTCGTGACGCGCCGCCGCCACCTGGTGGCCACTGCGGCACTTGCACCTTTGTTTACTTCTCATGAAACAAAACATACGGCCCCCCCACCCTATTTTAAACATGAGAAAAAGCAGCCGGGGAAAGGAAGTTCAAAAGCTTGCATAAACTATTACATTTCAAAGTGTACGGATATTCTATAAATTTATTCTGGCCTGCACGAAAGGTGCCAAAGTTTACAATTGCTTTGTCGCTGTAAAGTTCAATTTCATGGCCGCTACTTATTAAAACAGACAAATACTACCGAACATTTTACCACTGGAACCTTTAAAACTGAAGCTTCTGCTTTTGTAATTTCATGCAACAAGTGGTACTGCACGAACATATTCTCCAGTAGCCTCACATACACAGGAGAGGAAAATCACAGTAACACTTTTCAGCAAGAAATGTATTGGAAGCATTGCTTGATAGAAAAGGTGTTCAAGATTATCTGGTCAGTGCAGCTAAGGCAAGAGTCTAGGTCAGTATCAAAACAACTGATTTTCACTTGTGTCTTGAGAGATTAACCACAATCTTCCAGAAGCACAGTGAATTAGTCTTTAAAACCATGCTCATGGATAACTAGCTTCTGACAAGTAAGAACTAAAACATTATGCAAGCTCGTAATTTCCAACTGATCATCCACATAAAATGCCTCCTCTGTAAAAAATACCTTGATTTAATTACTAATACAGCCTTAGATTTACCTCTCATTTCCAGGCAAATATTTTTCATTGGCCTCTGGTCAGCCTGCTTTTCAGATTCTTCTTTGCAGTGTTCTTTCAGAATTTTTGCTTGCATAAAATAATCATTCGTGTCCTGTGGTTGTATCTCATGCAGAATCATCTGCAGACGACCTGCACTTTCTGCACATTAAACAAGAAGCATATTTAAGATAGTTTTGTCTTCTACTTCCAGTTCTTCATACTGATGTAATTCATTGCGGGTGTATTAGTACAAAAGAAAGCTATCAGCGTTTAAACAAACAAACAAACAACAAAAACAAACAAACAAAAAAACCCACACACACACCAAAAAAAACAAACCAAAAAAACCCACCCAAAAAAAAAAAAAAAACAAAAACAAAAAAAAAAACACCACAACAAGGTTCTATGGTGATTAGAACAATTAAGGAAGAAATCCAGAATTTACAGGCCCCTGTTTTGAAAGAGATGCAACAAAACAATCTGCAAATGTTTGTGGGTTTTTTTTAGTGAAGAAGTCAAGACAACTTTATCAGAAATTGGAAGAGTGATTTAACATTATGACATAAAATGAGAAGCTGAAAGGGAAGGGTGCTCGGTCTTAGCTCTGAATGACTTCAAAACAAAGAGACCTTCAGGAGTATCAGATTTTAAAAGAATTCTTTGGGGATTCTGTTTGGTTCTTTACCTGGATCACTGTCCATTGGAATAAGACCCTCTGGTGATGAGCTCTGTACTACTGGTGATACTACAGCAGAGAGGCTGTATGACATCAGAATGAGCCTGGTCACCATTTCCTTCCATTCAGGCACCAGTGTCAAGTTACTTAAGGAAAAAAATCAAAACCAAAATCACAATCAAAACACATCACAACATGGATTAAAAATAATTTTATATTTAAAAGAAAGAACCAAAATTACAAATGCTCCTGCAACAATATTTATGAAAACCATAAACAGAGTAGAGACTGAAAAGTCTTAAGGCTGAGTTTAACACATACTAAGGAAGTATGAAACACTGCAGCAGCCAGAAAAGAGTTCTAAAAGCCACAGGTACTGGATTTCCTTATAAATAACACTGCATGCTCTTCTGTTCTCCTGATCAGCTCTTCCACTGCACTTAAATATGGAGTTACAACTTCCTATTTAGTATTTTTACTTACTTGAAGGGTAATTGCTGCAAAGCCCCAGTTATACAGTGCACTCTCCCATACATGGGGAATGATGCTGCTGCTTGAAGTAGAGACTTCTTGGCTTGGAGTATTTCTTCTTCAACATTCACCAACAAAAGCTTGATAACTAAAATATTTTAAAGCACAGTTTTGCATTATACATTATACATTTGCATTGTATTTTCTAAGAAAGAAGTCTGCTTTAAGAAACAGGAATAAAACCTGTTTACACAACAATTCAATGGAATATGGACAGCAATTTCCTTTACTATACTTTTCCCTCTTTTATCATTGAAATATATGTTACCATGGATTTTCAGTTACCTAAACTCCAGCAATATTTGTTACAGTCAATTTAATCTGTCTCTCTGAATCAAATGGCAGCTTGGAAAGCACAACCCAGATCCGGGTTTGCTCAGGGACAATCCCACAGCTCAAGTCTCAGGGAGTTACCTACCACATACTGCAAGTCAGACTTCACCCTTACAGTCACATTAATACAATGATGAGTACAATAGAAAAATAAAGATTGAAAGTTCATTACTAAATATTTGAACCTTATGTTTTCCACTAAGAAAACCTGACCAATTTTCAAGGATACACGTGCCTATTTTAATTATATTTATACCTTGTGACATCTCAGTGCCAGAATCAGAACGAATTACAGACCCTAACAAGGAACCATGGATCACCAACAGCAGTAGATAGCCCAGAGCAATGAGACACGAGGTTACCCACATTTCCTTCACTCATGGCAACCACAACCATGTCTCAAAATCACTATTTCACTGCTTATGAAGAAACTATTAACAGGCATCGGTGGAGAAGCCAATAATGGCACAAAAAAATACAGAATAGTGAGTTTACTACAAATTATATAAAATGTTTTTTTACAATAATGAATTTAAATATTTTAGCTTTACTGAAAACTACAAAAGTTAGAGGAATCTTGATTAATGAATTTGCCACACCCACCAGATCTAGAGCCCTGTCATTCTTCATCCAGGGGCACTAAACAGAACAAAAATATTCCGTATGTGAGCAAAGCCTCATTACTGTGAACGTGTATGCACAGGACCACAAATCACCCAGAAAAACAGTTCCAAGGGAACAGAGCTCCAAGGGGAAGCACTGCAAACATCAAGTATTGAAACATACACAGACCAACTACAGCTGCCTTCCCCCTGAATGAGCGAGCTCTTAGGGGAAGCAGAGGATCCTTCCCTGCACTTTGGGCACTCAGCTTCACCAGGCTCACTACTTGGGCTTCCATAGCACTTTCAAATGTCACTGGTCAAAATAATAACAAAAGCCATCTTCTAGAATATTCAACAGCCTCAACACAAACAGGACTAGATTAAGATCTGAGTAAAGAACTTGGCTTCTTAACAGCAAAACACATTATACTTAAAATCCTATTAGAAACAGGCATCTCTTACTAGTGCCTCCTACCAAAAGCTTTATGAAAAAGCAGCAAACTTTCAATAAATATTAAAAAACTTTTCCCCCAAAATCTTACCTGCCAAAGTGTTCTTCTCCACTGTACTCACTGATGTGTTCTCATCCACCTGGGGGTTATGCTCAAGCCATTTTCCTAAATAAATATTCTGCAGTCCTTCGTGATATACTAAAAAGTTCAACAAATACGAAGCGGTGACACAATCATATGGCTTGGTACTCGTGCTAAGATCCATTGCTGCTTGGAATAGGAGATCTAGACTTTCAGAATCCTGAAAAAAAAAACCCAAAGCAGTAATATTGCTCATTTTATTGAGCTTCCAGATCGATTTAATTAAACTTCTTACCACCCTGGAATGTGAGAACCTGCTTTTCATTAAGTTTGCTGGTACATATTTCTTAAGAAACACTTATTTCGTGCACTGATCACCTTACACTCGAAACATGCATGTGCACGTATTTAGCAAGGATACAATTATATAGACATTGAGGATGGGGACAGCCATTTATAAAGCAGTATTCAACCACAGTGCACTTCACAGGAAAAATTTTTTTTTCAATATACTGTGTTTTGTCTGCTAATGGACATGAAAGAAAAGCATGGTTTACTTGGAAGTAGGATCTGGTCATCTGTACTAATTAAAAATAACTCTTCATGAAGTTATTACAGACAAATCAGTATCAAGTCAAAGGGCAAGATTTGTGAGAAATCAAAAAAAAACAATCCGATAATGAAATCTGAGTTCAATGAGAAAGGAAAGGAAACAGGGAGCTGAATTTCTTAAAAGTACAAGAGCAACCAAGTCAAAATGCCTCAGTCATTTCCAAAGTGAAGTCACAGCTGAGCACAGAGGTTGCATTAACTATTTCTCTGACAGTTCATAGTCATACCCAGTGAACTTCCCAAACTCCTTCATCCATTAGTGAAACAAGCCTCCTGAGGGAAGGGCAGAAGTTGTATAAAAATATACAGAAGGTGTTAGTGATGAACTCTACTGCAGGCAACTTGGACCGGCTTCCAAGGTTCAGGAATCACGCTCTGTACCTAATACAAGCACCTGATAGACTACAGAACATTCATCTCCCACAAAATTACTCCCTTTAGACTCTTCAAGTTCATACCTGTAACTTCAATGCAACATCACGTAGTTTCATCAAAAGCCTAAAGGCCAGAATTTTTACTTCCTCAAAAGTACTGGCGAAACACTGGATCAAAGTTTGGACACGAGCAGAATCCATCTCCTGATCCAACTGAAAAACTTGTGCCTGGCCTGTTCAAAGAAATTAATGCCTTAGATAGTTTTGCTGTAACTCTTGCCAGAATAAGCACTGTCTTCACATTCTGCTTTGCTATACTAAAAGAAACATTAAAATTTCAGCTAAATTATTATTTTAATATTATTTCTCTTAGTATGTCTTAAAATACCATGTTTACTGTTAGGAATAAAAAAGGCTTACTTTATGCAAAAAATTACTTAGTGATACAGAAAATAACTTATTGCCAAGAACAAAATCCCATTTACTCCCATTAAATTCAGCATTGAAAGTAATTTTCATTTAGTTTTGCTTAAAAATTCTTTTCCTATAAGTATGTAATATTAGAAAAGAATTCTTTTCAAAAAAGAGGTTAAAAGCTTCAGTGTGTTTTGGTGCTTGGTGTTTTGAGTTATTTTGTATAGGAATAATCCCCTAAAATGTTAACCATTACAGTTTCTTTTGGTTTTAATTTAGATGCAAATGAGTTGTGAATTCTGGTGACTTGACCTAATGCTGTAAAGAAGACAGAAATTTTAGGATGTAAACAACTGCACGACAATACAGCACAGAACACAACAGCTAAATCATCTTTATAGAAGTCATGTCCAATTTATAAAATCCTCAGCTACTATTATACACAACTCAGTATAACTTTCTATTTTTAAGAAAAGCAGTAACAATATACTATATACTCATAATTATAAAATTACTGTGTTCATTATTTATCATGTGGTTTTGAAAAAAGATTTAGCAAGATGGCATTTTTTATTCCCTCTCAAAATCAACTTTAATCTTAGACAACTCATTTCTTTAAAGAAAAATGTTAAAATTTAGGACTGAAAACATATTTTTATGTTGGCCATATGATTCAGAGACAAAATTTAGCAAGACCATCAACACTCCAAGGCTCTAACAAATACTTCTTGAATGAAGGTTGTCATAACATCATGAAGAAAATTTAAAATAACAGCAGCACATCATCATTAACTGGCCAAAAAACCTGTTTCTTATTTAGTATAATATCATGAGGATATGCACTTCTTTTCAGTTACGAGTTTTTGTGAATTCAGCATTTCAAACCACCAAGATATTTGTACAAGAAAAAGGAGTAAAGTTATCAAATACATTGAAATTTGTCCGGAGGTTTTTCTCATAGTAACAAAAATAAAGCTTGCTAAAAAACAGGCTATGCAAGAAAATCCAAATTTATAGAAGATATGCAACAGGCCATAATTATTTGCCTTTACTTCAATATTTCTTGTTCTAATAAAATTTACTATCCTCCCTTGAAGTAACACAAAAGCAACCTAGGAAATGCCATAGAAAGTAGGGACTAAGAATACCGTTTTGCTTTGACAGAAACTGACTAGCTGGCATAAAAGACACCTCTTCAATTCAACACCTCCCATTCCTACAGTCTACAAAAGTCTATAAATTAGACTTTTCACCTTTTGGAACAGAAAATATTTCTGCTATTGATTCCAAAATACTTAGTGCAGAGAACCTGGTTGGGTGTGATGAACCAGGAAACAATACCTCAAAAAGTCTGGCGCATACAGATGACAGGAAATCCTGGGGGGAAAAAATAAAAAAAAAAAAAAAAATCACAAAAAAATTAAGACAGTGTACTTGCTGCCCTACAATCAAAAGCCTAAGTAACTGAATTCAGAACATTCTGCTTTACCCCAAAAATTATGACCTTACAATTAATTTTGGAAAAACAGGAGACTGACATTCATGATACAAAGTTTGTTGTTTCTTAGAGTACAGCGAACACTGGACAATCATCTGCGTTTTTGATTACAACAATTTCCCTTTCCCACCCCACCAAAAAGACAGCCATTGTATCCAATCTTGAAAATCAGCTGACTGAGAAAAGCAGAACTAAAGGAACAGACTGACACAAAGAAACTGAAGTGAGCCTTTAAACAGGATAAAAAGGACAAACAGAGGAAGTCTTCATGCTAAAGCTCTTGTCATTCATTGTCTCACTCACTGATTATTCTGGAGACCTAGAAAAAGACGGAAGCTCAACTCATCTCTATTTTAAGTCCAAATAACACACATCATTTAAAGCTGGCACTAAATGGCCAACACATGACAGGACATTTACCCAAATTTTTTTTTTTGTTTGAGGGTACATCTCCAGCCATTCCTCACTTACTGCTGTTTCAATGCACATCGCAGAACAATCCCTCAGCAAATAACCTTTATTGGTTTTGAACAAAATTTACCTTAAGGACACCCTCCAAATACTAATGGGCATTCAGTTCATCAACAACAGTATAGTTAGTCAAAATTAACTTGCACAAATGCATCACAAACGGACGAACTCCTCAGCACTGTTTGGCCTTCCAGGTTTTTTCCTTCTGCACTGCACAATTGCCTAATACACACAACAGCCTAACTTACCCAGTGGTGTTCATTTACAATGAACTCTCAGCAATGTCGTCCCACCTCTATCACCCTGCATCTCTAGCAGGCTACTTACTTTATATTGCTGCAAAATCCTCAAAGGAGGCATTTTAGTTGAGTTCTCAACTAACTCTTGCTTGGATTTATTTTGCTCCAATTTATAAAGCACTTGAGAACTTTCTTGTATCCTGCAAAATAACTTTCAAAACAAAAGCAAAACAGAGGTGAGTGAGACAAGAATCAATTGACAGTGAAATAAAGGAAAGGCAGATTTTCGGCTTATTTTCCAAATCACACTGCTTGTAACTTTTAGGAAGCTTGCATGCAGGGCAACACAGAATAGATCCTTCCCTCTCCACTCCAAACCCAAGGTTTTGCTCCCCATCTCTCTTGTGACAAACTTTTTCTGTCCTTCCTCTACACCTCCAACACCTTCTTCTACCTTCCTCCTTAAATTCATGCCTAGCCTTCTCCTCCCACTTCATTTTCATCTATTAAAAAAACTCAATGCAGGTAATTTCTACAGCCTCAGTGTCGCTTAAAAGAGCTTCACTCACTTCAAAAGTGCTTCCTCCACCTCTTTGACTACCCACAAGTAATATTTCCTTTCTTATCGCACTCCCATCTAGCATGATTTTTCCATCTCATGTTCCTCTGTCTGCACCAAGTAAGAAAGGAAAGAAATGTGATTTCTCTTTCGTTTTTGCCAAACTGACTCCCTCATTTCCCCCCATCTCAAATTAATTATTTTCTCCTTCCACACTGCCTTCTTTTGTCATAAACATCTTCCAAGATGTTCTTTATACATGTGTGGTTTCCTCATTTTATCCCCATGCTTCTGCCATGAGCTACATGTGACCTTGGCAACTTCCCCCACATGGACAGACTCATTCCCTGCAGACTGGCACAGCCATATGCCATGCTGTTCCCTAATGTTCCTCTACTTTGTTTTCCAGGTCAGGTTTCTGAAGGTGATTAAGTGACTGAATATGCTTGAGGTGTGACAAGTCCATGCAAGCACAACCCTAGACCCCAGCAAAGGCAACACGAGGTTCATTGCTGACTCCAGGGCACGTGGCTTTGCTATTGGCAAAGTGTGCAGGTGCTGCCAGGTCAAGCAACACCGACCACCACCCATGACCAAGCTACTGTGCCTCTGCCACTTAATTTTTTGTTTAAGCCATCCTTGCCTGTGATGACTTAACCCCATTCAGTTGGGTAACACATAAAGCATAGTCCTGGTCTTAGAGCGTCTACTCTTTCCAGTAAGCAACTTCATAACATACTCACTTTTTTTTTTAAACGGTGTTGATGCCTGAGATGGCCACCTAAAAAAGCAGAGACTAGACAGGAACAAGGGAATACAGGTAGGTATTTATTTTAAAAGGGCCTTCAAAGGTACACCCTGTGGAGGCCAAAGACAACACCCAAGATGGACGACAGGTCACCAGTTCTTCACACTTTTATAAGTTTGGTCCATTTGCACATCAGGATCAATTCTCCAATTACAACCCCAGTTAATGGTGTAACTACCCTAAGTTTGCCCTCCTCTTCATAGGCCTTAGTTTACATATTTTTGGGGCCTGGGACAAGCTAGGTGTCCTTGGAGAGCAAACCTAGAATGGCTTGTTATGTCTAACGAGCATGAGAGAACAGTAGTTAACAGACTACAAGAAACTTCAGGAGTTACACACTAGGCAGTACAGGATTTGAAAAATATAGAAGTTAAAACTTAAGGCATCAGTGTTACAACTAACAAAAGACGCACATTAGACCTTGCTTATAGTTTGAAATTACCTTTCTCAGCAGAGAAACGATCTGTTGCCTTACGGAAGGAGATTGGCTGTTCAAGTTGTACATCATAAAAAATTGAATTAGCTGCATTTCTTCCAAAGACACAATTTCTGTAGTACGGTGGGTTTCACAAAGTAAACCTAAAGCATCAATGCAAACCTGAAAGACATTTAAATGTTAACCACAAAAGAGTTGCTGACACCTATGATGACACCTGTGTTTTAATACAATGCTAACACAGTAATCAGGATCACACTGTTCTAATTTGAAGGACACGTAAAAGGTTGTCCCTTTACCTGGCAGTGCTGATGAACTAGACCCTGTTTTATACTCTCAGTGGACACAAGACCACTGCCCATGATATTTGAAAGTTCCAGGTGTCCATGAGACCTGGCTGTTCTCAAGCATGCCATCAATGCTCCAAGAGCTCCTCTGGTACTGCAAGAGCCTAAAGAAAATGAAAACCAGTAACAATTAGTTTGATTAACACAAGCAATGTACTATTTGCAGTGCTTGTCAGAAACTCCCAAATACTTTCAACACATGACCACCCTCACCCCCTTTTCTTTCTACTCCATAAATTCTAAGAGATGCTGCTGCTATAGATTAAACTAGTTCTAAATCATCTGGTTCTCAAAAAGCTTCATCTCAAATATGTCATATGAAAAACAGACCTTGTGAGGTCTCACAAGCCATTATTTTAGAGTCACACTAAACTACTTCAAAACTATAGGAGAATCATAAATCTTGTATCCACACTATTTACAAGAAAAAAACAATCTGTTTCTGGACATACCTGCGTAAGAAATAAAAAACAGTAGTAGAAAATACAGAAATGTAACAAACCCTGGCATGTAACAATGTAACAAAGAAATGTAACAAAGACCCTGTTTACAAACCAGTAAAGAGAACTGTAAGGCACCCAGAGAAGGAATACTAATTATTTTGCTCATGGCATGAAGACACATTTATGATTATTATGACTTTCACCTTGAAATACTAGTAGCAATAATAACCATCTGGAATTTTTCTCCCCAATTATTTCTAACAGATAATAACATAATAATAATAATAACAGATGAGAAATCACATGGTTGAGAATTTTTTTTTAAATCCAATCATAATTACAAACAGAAATTTTATTCTCTTACCCAGATTAACATCTGCAGAGGCCTGAAGAATTCTAATCATGTAGCTCAGACTGCCAGGGTTACATTTGAGCAATTTTGGTAAATAGTAATCTGTTATATAAGTAGTTTGGTCATGGCTCCCTTCACACAGTATTACCAGGAGAGGAGAAACCCAGATGCTGTGCCACTGGTCAATCCAGGTGCTTTCCTGAGAACTCAAAGTAAAATGGGCCTTGTGATTTGTAAACATGGTTTCCAGAAGATCACTAGCATAAGGTGCAAGAGACTGATCATTCATCACATCCAGGATTTGTACTGGAATTGTTCTGTCCAACTGCAGTATATTTTCAGTGCCCACACACTCCACCAGACAGCCAAGAGAAGCATATTTCCCTTTTACATGCCAATCTAAGCTTAGTAAATGCTTTAGCAGCTTTACAAAGAATGGGTCTGATTTTCCATTGGATCCAGCAATGGTGGTTTGGTGTATCTGAAGAAGATTCTTGAAAATCAGTTTGGTTTGGTGTCTAATGGCATCCAGAGGGTGGTCCCAGTGTGTATAAATGTATTCCAGCAGCTTTCCAATTATATCAGAGTTCCCATTAAGTTTGATTTTTATATCTGGAGAGCCTGAAATGAGGGCAGCCAGTGCTGAGTTAGTCCAAATAGCAAGGATTCGAGACAAAGATGTTGCCACACTGGATTCTTTTAACCTTTTAAAAAAGAACAAACAAGAAAAAAGTTCATTATTTTCATTTATCAATTTTTACAAGAAAATAAACTTTGTATTTCAGAGTAACTATTCATTACATTCATTTACCTTACATGAAAACAGCTTAGGAGACACAAGCCATTCGTGGAGGAAAAGGAACGAACACAGAAGTGATCAACTGGACGTTGCAAGGTACATGCTTAGTTACCTGATGTGCTATGAAGTGGTTGCAGCTAAACCCCCTAACAGTGGGGAAAAGAAACTATATAAGCCCCACAAATATAAAATAAAAAAATAAAAATTTCTATGCACCTGCTAACATTTGAGCAGCATTATGTTACTGCGTGCTTCTTGAAAATACAAGGAAAACTTTTCATTGCCACGTAAAACCATCAGAACAGAGTACTGCGCAAAAACAGAATCACAAAACTGACATCCAAGGCACGATCAAAGACTGAACTGAACATGTGTTTTAATCTCCAATCCACTAGTGTTGGTGGGCCGTTACATGCAAGCAGTCAATGTTTGCAGCCAGAAAACACCCTAAAACTCATCTTACTTCAAGTATTCCACTCACTAGCACAATTTGGTTTCTTCTGAACTTTCAGAAGGACAGGACATGACGTCCTGAAACTGAAGTTTATTTGCCTACATAAGAACTGACACTGACACAGCTTACCATAAGGGAATTGATAAATTTATCCCATTCATGTTAGAAAACAAAATTTCATTTTAGCATGCAAGAAAACACTGAAACACAGAACCACATATGCAACATCATTATATTCTTCAAATTTACAGAGTTTTTCTGAATATGTTAGAAAGATTGCATGATCTGTGGCAAAACCTTGTATCATTACACTGAAAACATCAGAGATATTCCACCAAGACCACCAGAATTAAAAAGATAAACCTCTCCTCCCAGACACGAAACACAAAACACAAACTTACTCTGAACTCAAAGACAACAAGACTGATGCAATATCTAGTAAGAGTTTCTCTCCATTTTCACCCATGCTGCCATTCTTCCAATCCAGCATAGCCAGTGCTCCATGGCAAAGGAAGAGCAGGACCGAGTCTGGGAGTTCAGCTGTGCACAGAACCCCACAGTTCTTCATGAACCACGCTGGCACACCTGAGTGTTCCATTGTCCCAAGGAGCAAGTCGCTGATCTGGAACACCAAAAGCACACCCGTTACAGCATTTCAGCACAGCAGAAAAGCTGTTTTGCACATATCTTAGAAGATCTGAAGGGATTTCTTGTACATAGTGTTTCTCAAATTCAAAGCCCGAGTCTTATTACTTCATATAGCAAGGAGAGAGGAAAGGATTATACTCCAGCAAACGACTGACAGAGAGGCTGGCAAGCCCTGGCATCTGTATCAGCAAAGCCTCCAGACAACACTGAGAGCACCACGACATTGCACAGTCTTTAGCCAAGAAATACACTTACCAATGAAGGTAATTCCTCAGCTGGTTCATACATGGCTCTGGTAAACAGAATAACAGCCAGTCCTGAGGTAGTCTGAACAGTCTGCAGGAGCGTTGCTACACAGCAGAGATATTTTACATTAGAATGCAGCAAACACTGTGTGCTAGAACTATATATCAAAATTATAAAAAGAAGGTATTGAATTTTGCTAGACTACTTATAGTTGTATAATCACAAATCTGTAGTGTCCACCTGGATAGCAAATATTAACAACTTTATGACCCAGTATAATGAGAAACTGCTAAAACCTTTAACAGAAGAAAACACAGGACTGCCCACCTAGGCAAGGACGGCTGTGGCAGAGCCTACTGACACGTGCTGAATTCTACTGTTCAAAAAAGTCCGTATGAGAAAAACATGCTATTACTTATGGTGTGCCCATAAATAGTTCTGACAGCGTATTTCATAGAGGTGTAGATATTTCTGGTAGGCACAGACATTTGGTGACTCTCAAAAGCATTTCTGTTAGTTTCTGAATTATTAATAACAGCATTAACCTTGGTTTTTGTAGTGGGACAAGTTAAACTGTACACTCTCAAACTGCAATCTACAAATTGAAGCTCACCAAAAAACCAACTACTGCTCCCACTCCCATGCATCTCAGTAGTTCAGTTTCCATACAAGCTAAACTAAGTTCTTATACATGCAGGTAGTTTACTACAAAGACAAGAAGACTGAGTTAATAAAAATACTAGGGTTTGAACGTTACTAAACTCACCATCCATTAAAAAGTTTGTGGAACTTTTCAGTAAACTACACATACTCTGCCAAACAAAAGATTCATTGTGTTTCCAAAGACTTCCCTGGATATTTTCTTGTAATTTCTGTATAAGCATCATAGAAACTTTAACGGCTATCAGTAAATCGTGCATCAGCTGAGTCTGAACAATACGATTTCCATGATTCTTTCTGTGGGGAAAAAAAAAAAAAAAAGACAAGCAAACACACAAAAAGGAAATTAAAACTATTCTTCACCCCAGAAAACCATACTCTGCCAACTTTAGATAGAATTAATGGCAAAAACTAACTTACTGGTTGAGTTGATCAGATATGTAAATACAAGGAAAAAAGGAGCAGATTCAAGGGTAGTCTGTTCAAATGAAGTAAACAAACAAAAATGACAAATTCTGCTACATTTCTGCAGGTTCCTGTGACAAACTTTCATTCATGTGATTCTGCCTGAGCAGAGCCGAACTTTTCCAGGAACTTTCCAAAAAGGCCAACAGAACGCAGTGCTGCTCTTTTCTAATTTTTCAAGCAGTTCCTCCACCTACAAAGCCTATTTCTATGATCTGACTTTCTTCTAACAAGAAGACAGAAAATATCTAAGCTTCCAGTGTACAAAACACTTAATTAAGTACCCTTCTCTTCTGGGTACACAATGAGAGACCACAGTGAAGAAGCCTCACTTTATGAAATGCTGGAAAATGTAAAGTTTATCAATACTGAATTAAACACTCATGGAACATGAAGGAGTTTTACATCTATTAATTATACTGTTTAGTCACAATTCAGGTAGCAATACCCCAACTCAAAGGCCTCCCTTAGAAGTAGTAGCTCTAACAGTATCAGTGTCTTACCACTCTCATATCATCATATTGCCACAAAAATTATTCCACAGCTTTCTTTTAATTTAAAATCTGAATCACTGTAAAATGATATTCCCACCTTTCATCAGTTTATGGCTAGCAAAGTGATATTCCAAACCAAACCAAATTATCTTGCAGGAGTGAAATAAAACCAGATAAAATAGAGCTTCTATTGAATTCACTTGCCTGTTTTCGTCCTGTATGTCAAGCAGCGACTTCTGCAGAAACTGAAGAACTAGTGAAAATAATTATGGTATGAATTTCCTTACAAGAGAAATAGAACAGAAAATTTCCAGCAAAGCAATCACACATACACCTCATACCCAGGTACAATGAATAGTTACCCATACAGTGGTGATTCTTCCATTCCACCAACAAACTAAACTGGTATTTCAGTATGGACAAAAACAAGCAACGATAAAACAAAATCTCAAGCTGTTTTGCAACAACCTGGTACAAAACAAGTTTCCAATCCACTTGGCCCAGTCCTGTGAGATACTGATTTGTCCTACCAGAATCACTCACTCGTACCCAGATTTAAATCAGGGGTTGCCCAATAAAGCAAAACTGACCCCTGGAAATTAAAGGTATAAATCACAGTCTTGTCCTCCACAAAAAAGTACCACGTGAGGATTCTAGTCTATTGAAAATTAACCAGGAAGAAATCAGATCTGATAGCTCTTCATGCCTACTTCACGTGACTTCACACACACCCTTCCCCCAATAACCTGCATTACTATAAATGTGACTTTACCTTCTTCAAACAGGTTCTTAATACACGCTCTACCTAGAGGAAAGAAAACACATTTAAAGTACTGAATACTCGCCACCACTATCTATTTTCCATAACTGCAAACATTACTATCAGCCGTGGCACCAAGGTGCAAACCAGTGCTGAGCAAGTTTAACCAGAAGACATTCGATGCCACTGTACCTAAGCTGGAGTCCTCCATACAGGAAGCAAGATTGTCCAGTACTTTTCTGTACAAATACACATCTGTGGTTTTCAGTTCTTCCCGAAGACAGCACACAAAGCTTTGCACAGCTGACAGCATCAAATGGCCAGGAAGACCATTCAGTGAACTGCAACAGGAAGAAACAGCACATTTAGCTTGCTTTTACTGAGGTGTTGAACATCCACTGCACCAAAATCCACATCAGCTAAAACTCCAATACACAGAAGATGTTTCTTCCTGCACAAAAACACCATCTGTTTTAAAATTAACATGCAGGTTCTCAGTTTGCAGCTAGAAAACCTGTCAAAGGGGTGCACAGCTTTGGGGTGGCCACAATCAAATACAGGATGGAAGCCCTGCATCTGAGCAGGACACTGAATGTTTTCAGACAAAGAAAGGAAGGCAGCTAAGCACCAGATCTTAAAAAATGCTATGGCTATAATAACTTCACTAAAGAAATACAGCAGTAATTGTGCAAGAAAAAATTAATCGCAATAAAAATAGGCACAAAAAACCACAGTTTAGTTAGGATTCCTCTGAACTGTCTTCTCCTGACAAAGCTGAGATTTTTGTATTTTAAATTTCTATTCTAACATTGGCTTTTAAAGTTCAAACTGCTAATTACACGCTATGTTGTCTTCCCAATAATGAAACAGATCAAAATAATGCTTCACACTGAAGATACTGATCTAATGATAGGCTATTTATAATTAAATTTTAAGTAAACAAGAAAGAAAAACAATACATAGTCACATATTAGTACTGCAAATTTTTAGGAATTACGTTACAGCAGTTTGTAGTGAATGACAAATACTGACTTATAGGTAAGGAAAGTACTTTAAAAAAAATTAACGCTTACTACTCAATTTTTTACCTTGCTAATACTTTCTTCAAAGGATTCTTTGTACCCAGTGAAAAATATGTCTCTCCCAAAATATCCAAACAAGCTTTAACCATGGGATCACCTGCAGAGTTCTGATCCATCTGCTTCACCAATGGCATAATCTATAATCAAAAGAAGACATGACTAACAAAAAACTCTGGCAGATTTCCCTCTAATCCAAGTATACGGTGTAAAACTGTCCCCTCTTTAGCATTTCCTGTTGAGTTTCAAGTTTTAAATAATGTTCCAAGAACACCTCTAAACAAAAAAAAGAATCCATACAAAATAGGAAATGTGGTGTCACTTGCCTTCCACCATTTTCAGTAATTGTGGCCCTTTCTAATTAAGTACTAGAACTACATTTCTACCTGATGCATGTGCAACTGCTTTTTCTGTGTTTCCAGGAATGTACAAAACATTAGAAGTTTATTTTAGAGCCGTATTTGCCATTAACAGTGCATAGGACACACTGTCAGTTACCAAAAACCACACTGACAGTGAAACCTTACCTGTTTCATACACTGGATCTGCTGGATGCCATCGCTCAGCTGTGCACAGTGCAGAAGCAGAGATGCCAGATTTTGCTCCTCAGCCTTTGAAAATCCTACATTTGGAAGAAGATGATCTTTTTATGAGGTAATTACAATAAGCAGTATAAATAATAAATGATTTACAATAAGAAGAAAGGACTCCTAAATTCTTAGGGGTTTTTCCAGTTCCAGTAAACCCATTGGTGCCACGAATCCTTAAGTCACCTTACAACACCTTAACACAATTATTTTTCCTAACAAATGAAATCAGCTTCGCTGGAACACAATCTTAGGCCTCATCTGCAGTATGAAGACCACTTTCACAGAATCACAGCATGGCCGAGCTGGAAGGCACCTCTGGAGGTCATCGGGTCCACCCCCTCTGCTCAGGTAGGGTCACCTGGAGCTGGCTGCCCAGGACCATGGTCAGATGGCTTCTGAATACTTCCAAGGCTAGAGACTCCCTGACTTCCCTAAGAAAGCTGTACCAGTCCTCAGCCACCATCACGTTAAAAAAGTGTTTCCCTTCACATTAAAAAAGACGTTTAGAGGGAAGCTTTTGTGTTTCAGTTTGTGCCCGTGCCTTCCTGTCCTATCACTGTTCAGCACAGAAAAAATACTGGCTCTGCCTCCCTTATGTCCTCCCTTCAGGTAGTTTTTACACATTGCTAAGATCCCCCTGAGCCTTCTCTTCACCAACGCTAAGAGTCACAGCTCTCTCAGCCTTTCCTCATAGAAGGGATGCTCCAGGCCCTTCATCATCTTCGCCCTTAGCTGGAGTCTCTCCAACATGTCCATATTACTCTTGTACTGGGGAGCCAAGAACTGGATGCAGCACTCCAGGTGGGACCTTACCAGTGGTACCTCACAGTAACTTTAGTATACAAATCTTGTATTACTTGGTTTGGGTTTTTTTACAGTAAATATCACTGGAAGTTTCTCTCATCAAACAAACAAACAACCTCCCCCCCCCTCCAACACCATTTGAACAGCAGCTTTAAAACAAGTTAACTACACCAAACACAAAGACTGAGAAAATGACCTCCAGAGAACCCCTCCAACCTCAATCATTCTGTGATTCTTGCAAACTCAGTGTTATCCCACATATTGAGGGTAAAACATCAGATATCACTGAATTACAGGCCTGCCAGTAGGATCGCAAGTAGGACCTTCTACTACCTTCACACCAAAAATAAACAAAGTAAAGAGTTTTCAAACTAAAGCCACGATGATCCAAAGGATGTTTTTTACTCTGCCAAGGTAAAAAGTCATTGTCATTACAAAATAAAAACAAATCACAGCAGAACAAACACACATAAAACTCACAATGCAAAACCACTAGAAGTAAAATATAACAAGCAAAAACCAGATCAATTTCAGTAGCTATTCAAAGGCAAGAGAAATCACACATTAGTTCAGAAAAAACACCCTACTTACTCTGAAGCTTTTCACACTGATGATGATCAAGAACGAATGCATCCACCTGAATTTCCTTCTTCTTCTTTAAAACCATTTTAGCTGATTAAGAAATGCCTGCATAAAAAAAACAAACAAGCAAAACACAAAAAACACAAAACAACAGGTAACATGGTTTTAAAAACATAATTACAAACACTTCCTACAATAATGATCTTTTCACTGTCCTACTGTCTTGAAATAATGTTTGTTGCATTATCTGTGGAATTTTTTTCAAGGAAATAGCTCTCTGTAATTTTATCAACTCCAACTATTTCCAGCCTTTCAGCCAAAATTTACCCAAACTTCACAATGCAAAATAGAATTAACAGAAGAGGGGAATTGCTGTATGAATGACACCCTGTCTCACTGGAGTTTTCACTGCACTTGTTACGTAGACTGTGGCACAACCCTGGATCACTGTTTGGAAACATCATACAGAAGCATGGAATTAACGCCACAGAACTTCCCTTGCTCAGTTTTACTGTTCAAAACTCATTCAACTTGTATTAGTGTCAAGTAAGAAGAGTGCAGCAAATCAAACTGCTTTGCTGCTATGGGTGTTACAAATAGCAAGTTCTTTTTCGAATGGCAGTGGTGATTTAATACGCACTACAGTTTCACTGACTTAAAGCTCGTTATCATGGAACAGCTGAGGTCGGAAGGGGCCTTTGGAGGTCATTTGGACCAACCTCCTGCTAAAGCTGGGCCACCTGCAGCCAGCAATCCATGTCCAGATATCTTCTGAATGTTTCCAAGGATGGAGACTCCACAGCCTCTCTGGAGCACCTGTGCCAGTACTCGGGCACCTTCCCTCCACATCTGGTGCTTCTGGTGGCCTCTGAGACCCTCCCGTGTTTCAGTCTGTACCCACGGGCCCCTGTCCTGGCACGGCGGAAGACAGCCTAGCCACATCTTGCCTGCGCCTCCTCCCCCATTACTCATAAACTCTGGTAAGCTCTCCAGATCGCTTTTCCCGTCCCAGCTGTTGCTCCCAGCGCGGCGGCCCTCAGCACCTCCGGGCGGTCACGGGCAGAGCAGCGCCGGCCCACCCGCGCCTCAAGGGCGGCCGCCGCCGGGCCCCGCTGCCCGCGAGTGCTCTGCGCCCTCCCCGCTCGAACAACGCCGCGCCCACGGCGGCACCGA
>VYZQ01049605.1:0-11916 GCA_013400655.1 Mystacornis crossleyi
AGAAAAGGGAAAAAAACCAAACAAGCTGAAAATTCCTATTAAAAAAAGAGATATAAACAGCTTTCCTTTCCTCCATACTATTTTTACGGGGAGCTCTTCTTAACCAGCTAAGAGATTAATTCCTTTTTTTCTTTTTTACAATATCACACAAACACAACCAAAACACACAAATAAAACTTTGAATACACCAGCACCCTGAACTGCACATACAACTGTTACTGGCTCAGGCAACACTTAGTGACAAAGCTTATGGCTTTCCATCTGTCACCCGAAAAGCCGGCAGCAACACGGCACAGCCTCGGAGCTGAGCTCGGTGACCTGCTGCACGCGGGGAGGCTTCGCTCCTCATCTGGCTGCCACAGAGCTCAGGATGGAGAAGGGCTGCCCGGGACAGCTGGGCACACAAAAGAGGGGACAACTCATCCCGGCTGGGGAAACCATCCACGTCACTCCAGAAGCATTTCTTGATAAGATCAGGAAATCAGAAACAGGCAGAGTGAACTCAGAGCGAAAGGGGAGACTGTGGAAGTTCAGAAGGACCATTCTCTGGTTTGCTGGGAGACCCTGGAAGTAGGTTATGTTCAGTCCAATTTCTCCAGCCCATGTGAAATGAAGTGCCTCTCAACACAGGCAAAATACACCATCTTGTGCAAGTAAAGAGTTTCCTAGACCAAAGATAAAATTTATATTGATGTGAATACTAGCTCTTCCCTAGAGACACGCCTTTCAAGGTGAAAAAGCAAGAAAAAGGCAACAGTTTAACAAAAAAACATAGAGTAGGACTTCCCTGTTACTGTCTGTGATATTGTAGGGAAAAATATGTGCAGTCTTTGTAGAATGAGTGCATTGAACTGATTGGCAATCAGAGAAACTGCTAGTTTCCAGAGAAAGTGGACTGGGGACATCCAAAAATCACTGAAAAATACCCAAAGTCTTCAGCTTGTGCTCAGAGGAGATTTTCTGATTTTAAAAAATGACACAACGAGAGGAAGCCCAGATATATGATTGCTGTAGCAAAGAATAATTTTCATAAACAGACAAAAGTTGTAATTAGTTTAAACCTTCCTTGTCTGTTTGTATAATATTTTTGAGCAGATGGCTTTGGCAAAGAGCTGGGATTTGCACTCCCACTTGCATTTTGCAGTGATAAAATAAAGATGAAAGACATATCTTAGGTCATCCAGTCCATTGCCCTACCAGTGAAGGATTGATCCCTGCAACATGTAAACCAGCAGTCAACTATCTGCCATCTGATGCGCACAGTTATCCCAACAGAAGGGATCTATAGGGAAGATCACCAGGCATAGAGAGAGGGGGGTGAGATGCATAAGAAATCAGGAACGTTTACATTGGTAAAGGAAAAAATATTTACTGCAGAATTAGCTTCATGGAGAGTCAATAGTCACGAGAGAGCAAGGCTTCAGCTACAAAAGCGAAATGTTTTGTAAGACAGGGATTTAAAACATAGCAAATCGTTGGTCTTACTACCAGTGCAGAAGTGGCATCTCTGCTGCTTCCAATCCTTGTGAAGAAATGGCAAAGGAATTGGAGTCATCCTGGCAAAGTGAGACATTTTGCAACCACAGTTAACTGCGTGGCTTTCAGGCAGCCTTCCCAGTCCCGAAACAGGGGAAGTTGGGAATGCTTTCACACGGATTCTGACACATGCAGAATGATGACTACTCCAGGTATTTCTAGAATATGTTTCATTTTACTTCCTATTTACCATTTATTCAGTGCTATAGTCGCCTCTATTTTCATGAGTAAGTTTCCTTTCTTTTACGCTGTTTCTTTCAAAAAGTTCTTCTCATTCTTCTACGGTCAAAACCAGGTTGAAGTAATGATTTAGACTGTCCCGTCTAAGAGGATTTAGACTGTGCCTTTTTCTTTTTGCATTTAAATACACAGCCATTCTGCAGGTCTTTTACCAATTCTGCTCCTACAGAATCCATATTTAGCAGTTTCATTTACTATAAAAAGCATGCAGTACTTCCTGTAAAGAGCAGCTCTGCAAAACAAAGGCAAAATACACGTAACTCCACATTGTGTGTCAAGCCACAAAAGTGAAGATCTGTATTATTTTCTATTTATATATACATTAAAAAAACCCAACCCTTTCCATTTGATTTTCTCCCTCAGATATGTACTTAGCATCTAAATATTCTAATTATTATTTGAATGATGGCAAATGAAAAGCCCCAGCAGCCTATTGACAAGTGCTTATCACATCTCCAATTCTCATCTGAGCACTTCTAAAGCCCCTTTTGAGCCTGTATTTCAGCGCTTCCCTAAAAATAATGGGAGCTATAATTAGAGCCTTGCAGTAACAAGACTCAACAAATAACAATCAAAAGAGAGCCACCAACAGCTAAAATACAGAAGAGGAGGAACACCAAGGCCATATATCAGTGAGAATTCTCTATAAATCAGAGCAGCACAAACAGTGCTCAGACTTCTGGTAAATGTCCACATCAGAATTGCATAGGTTAGATTGGCAGATTAGATAAATAAATCCATTTTTTTTCTGTCTGAAAGTGTACACAGATTACCATAGAAGCTTTTGCGTTATTACTCAAAAAGCAAAAAGGACAGTGGTTCTTAATATGGATTGGATTTTCTCACCCTGCAAGGCTACTGCCATTGAATGACACTGAGATCAGGCTTGCCCACATTCCAAAAAAGAAAAGAAGAAAAAGAAAAAAAATTAAGAAAGACAAGGAGAAAAAAAAGATTTCCTTCAGGAGAGGTGGCATTTTGAAACTATAGATGTGTAATAGACTTAACCACATCATACACAGACATGGAAACAAATTTAATAACTACACTTCTGGCTAGATAACAGAGGTAAGTACAGCCCAGAAGGCTTACTTCTGATTTACTTTCAGCTTCTTACTTATTTTTAGATTTAACTGGATGGAGACTCTCAATTAAGGGAAACAGAAATCAAATATGATGAAAAAAATTCCTTGTGCACAAAGAAAGCACAAATACTGTGGGCTTTATAAATTTTTCTTAGAAACAAAATACCATTTTGTACATCCTATTGTAGGACTTCAGTGTCTTCCAACATTACAAAATACACCTACAAAACACACTTTGTGAGGGGGTACACTCAGGATCTTGCTGAAGGCTGTTCAAACACCAGCTGCAACCTTGAGGGCAGACCTCAGAGCCAGTTTCTTTCAACTTTGTGCTCTTTCACCAAAAATACTTCCTCCCATTGCTGACAACAGGGAAATCTCAATGTACCAAAGAAAATTTTGATTTTGAAGCAATCAAACTATTTTCTAAACCAAAATGTCTGCTGAAAAAACCTGCCTGCCTCAGGAACCAGACTTGTACAGTATTGCAAAGCTGATTCTGTGAAGCAGCACAAAGTCCCCGTGACTGCCAAAAGGAAAGGGATGACAATAACAGGTTCTTCTGATTCTGCTTCTCTAGTCCATGAAATGTCCTTCAATAATATCTGCAAGCCAAAATATAATAAGGGTATTTCTCCAATAAGGATGAAATTGCAAAAACTATGTCACACATCAGTATCCCAGCTATATCTAAGGATTGCCAAAAATAAAGTGGTTTTGTCTGATTTTAAAGGTCTAAGTAGGCAGAACCAGAGATGATGCAGGTCTGCATGAATTCAGAACTACTGAAAGATCCTGACTTGTTTTACATGTTACTCAGGCAGGGGATGTAGTTGGAGTAAAAATACTCATTATTAAATTACTCAGTCCTTTATTATCAACCTTCCTTATGAGCATTTGAATTGTTTTGTGGACATTTTCTCATTCAACAATGCTCCACGATGTAGGAATGTATTTATAGTTCTCCATGGAAGGGGAAACTGCTTAGATTGCCTTTGGGACGGCATTTGAAAACTGTAGTGGAGTAGATACAATAGCATTTTTTCTTCTATTTATGCATTAATTGCATTTAACATATTTAACCCTTCTGAAATACAGCCCTGCTTGGAAATGTACAATCTAGTGATGGAAGAGCGAGAAGATTAGCAAGTACAGTAAATCTGAATTTTATCAATGCAATAAGCAACACTATCAGTATCAAACACTGCCTGTAGCAGTAGTATGATGAGAGATGAAAGAAAAATAATGAATAGAGAGGTGACCAGCAGTCCAAACTCTCGAACCTGTGTTCTGGGAGGCTCTTAAATAGTTCTACTTTCTATGAAAAGGTGATAAAGCTGTAGCTGGCTCTGCAAAGAGCATAACTGTGGAATATTTCTGCATGGTCCTATACAGAATGAGAGACAATCAGTTTACAGAGCCCCCTGTTTCTTTCTGGGTATCCCAAAGAGAGTGGTCTTCTGCATCATTCCATCAGTTTACTGCTGCAAAATGGAATAGATCTAAAATTGAGTGCACTGTAATGATGTCTGGGGATCACACCCTTCCCCTTCAAAAATTACGTGTCTGTTTATTAAGGTCTATTTTGATGCTCCAGAGACTCTAATTCCAAGCACTGTGCCACCAAGTTTCCATCACAAGAGCAGCTTGTTTTATACCATGAAAACTACTCCTTTTTTGGCATTACTGAACCATGGAAATACAGTGTTTCATAGTTTTGGAATAAATAAAAAGATTGTTACACAAAACCTGCCTATTGTCCCAACTCACAAGAATGTTTTTGTCAGAGCAGTGCTAAAAAAAACCTTATTCCATTTGGCTAAATAGACCCCAAAAAAACCCCAAAACAAAACAAAACCAAACAGACACAAAATCATCTCAGTGTAACAGACTGATCTCAGTGTAAGATCATGAGAACGCAACTGAAAACATGTCACAGCCAGAAAGCCCTCCCCAAAAGTACCAACTTTAAGCAGGCTGAGTCACTTTCCTCAGCTGCCCAAAGAGTCTTCTGGGGATGGTGCAGGTCACTGGCAGTGCAGCGTGAGCAGCTTTGCCTGCACTGCACCCAAGCAGGCAGATAAAACACGGGCACAGCTTTCCCGGAGTGCCATCCTTCCTCACTTCAGAGCCACAAACATGGCTTCTTGCTCCTGAGTATACATTAAAAAAATATTCTATGCAGAAAATAGTGAAATTTATGATTAAAGAACAAAGATTTGGTGGAAAATAGGCCCTGGGAATTGAAATGCAAGACTGCCTTGGTGCATCCAAGGGAAATGCAATGTCTTTTACCCTAAAAGAGCATCGCTTCCCTTTGCTACAGAGACTAAAGCTTCCTTTAGACTCTTTGTGAACAGAAATGTTGTAAGGGTTAGACAATAGTCCTTAAACACCTTTCAAATGCTTCATTTAAACATGAATGCAATAACATAGACGCTGAGAAAAGAACCAGCTGATTAGCCAGTCTGATTTAGCACGAGTATTTAATAAAGATGAAAAAACACTTTTTTCTGCTTTCCAACAAGTAAATGTCTTATCTATCAACTTAAATTTTTCCAATGTTTTATTCTTTGAAATGAAAAATATTAAAATAGGACACAATCAGCACAAATTTGCTGCAAGAAAAAAAGAAATAAACCTTTTTACAGTTTCATCGCTATTTGCATGCCAAATGTAAACTTGAAGCAAAGTGACCTTGGTTATAAAAAATAAGAAAGCAATGTCAGAATTCATAGGACCTACCATTAGTATTTCATTCTGACAGGTAGGAAATAGGCATGTCAGCAGTGAATGTTACGGACTGAGCTGTGGCCCTGATCGCAGTCAAAGCGGTAAATTTCTGCCTACAAAAGTAATTTCCATCAAAACAAAAAGTGCTTAAATAATACAACTATCTCAAGATGAAAATAACTTTCTATGGCTGAGCTCAAAGGCAAACAAATGAAAATGCAACAAATAGCTTTTGTATTGTGTAAATGCCAGAAAAGTAACATTAGGTGCCATTAAATTGTACAATGGTTAAATATTCAGTGAGCTTTCTGGCTCCTAGAAACTTTTTCCAAAGGAAAAAATCTACTGAAAAAAATGGTTACACAAAGGCTTCATATATGGACTTATTATGTTCAGAAAATCTGAATTATAACACTGCAATTAAATAAGCAACATCTGTACCTATTCAACTACTCATGTTGAGATGTGATAATCACTCACATTTTCAAGAATTAATAGATGCATGAACCAAAGTTTCCATTACTAATATAATTAGTAATGAGACTTATTACTTTTATTTTTAGAAAAATTGATAGAAAGACTAAATTAAATACCAGTTAAACCAAGTTTTAACAATCAAGGCAAGTCCATGAGTAATGCAACAAAGTTCTTGTAAGCTTATTTTTATTTTGATATATGAAGCTCAAAGGGCATTCCTGGCTTCATTTTCAAACTGCATTACCAATTCTAATATTTTATCTCCCTGGAGAATCTCATGGAATTTCACATTGTGTACTACCACCTACACTACCAAGCAGTGAAAAAAATCTTCTTTGTAATCCGAAAGATCAAACATATTTTATAGGAATGGTAAAAAATTAGTGAATTATAAACCTAATAATGGAGGTTTTTGCTAAAAGAGGATGCATCCACCATTTATTCTCTTCCTGAAAACAAGGTTCATATCTGGTGTCACAGTTTGCCATCAGATTCCTAGGTACATCCTACACCATTTAACATTCAGGTATTCCTCATGCAAATCTGAACATTCACCAGCTAAAAATTCAATAAGGGTCATAGAATATTACCTAGAAGGTAATATTCCACTCTTTCCTGCAGTAGAGGAAACTATGGACTGTCTCACTCTCACACTCTAACAGGGCAATCTTTCAATGAGGGAAAAATAAATTATTTCGTACTTAACGAGCTGTGTTGATACATCACTTGGTGAGGCCTATGGTTTTGATGTGTGAAAGGATCCAGTGCAAGGATTCTCCAGAAACCACGAGATGGGCTGGTCTAACAATAACTGTAAACCAAACATTTAAAACCATCACTGCTCCAGGCCAAGCTGGTTCTCCCTCCTGTTCTTGTCAACATGGAGATGGGCAGCTCCAGAGATGCACCACACCTCCTTATCCTGGTCATGCTTCCGATGAAATCCTGGGCCCAGGAATCTGATTGCCTTCCATGACTCTGAAAAATGAGCATTGGCTTTGGACGTGAGTGCTCCTTTCCACTGACTCTGCTGTTGTAGAAAAGATACACTTAGACAAGACACCTAGTTTTAAGCAATGCAAGACAAGACCCATCCCAGCTGTACCAATAATGGACAGATTAGTCAGAAAATAACTTTGAATTATAAATAGTTTGTCCTTTTGATGGTTTTTCTTTCTTCTTTTTTTTTTTTTCCCTGCCAGACTGATGCTTTTATTATACTGAAAAATATCAGGAAAGATGCAAAAGCAAACTGGAGTGGCCTGGGGGAAGAACAGCATCAGGAATGGTTTCCACCACATTATGTTACTCCCATTAATGAACTTGCTGACTGTCCTCAGCAGGTTCTGCATCGAGCTCCTTCATTCCCTCTTTCATTTAAGTGGAAATTGGACATTGAAAGTAAAAGGAGGTGGAACTGGGGAAATAGGGAATAATTGATTACAAGTTTTACAAGGACTACTAAAGGGAATGTGAGTTCCCCTTGGCTCCTGACCAAGATTTAGTCAAATTCATCAGTAAGACACACATTCATCCTTCTACCTACACAAACAATGTTCTAAAATATTAGCCACTGTACACATATACAGCCTTATACTTCAGGGAATAAAATTTGAGCATTTTTCTAATGTGAAAAAATTTTAACTAGAGCAACATTGCTTCAACTTGCTCTCCTTTTCATCATGTCTTTAACAAAAGCTAGAAGAAGGACTATTCCCTGAAGGATTAAAAAAATAGGTCATAGATAAATCCAAAGCAAAACCATTTAAATAAAGATTTGATTAAAAAAAAGACTTTGTGAGCATCAAGTAGAAATAATGTACAGAAAAGCATCTAAGATAGGAGCCAATCGTGCAGAGACATTTTCCCATACTTAACCTTTATTTTAGGAATGTACTGTGTAAGGGATTTATCATGACACAGTGGGAAGAAAAACACCCAAGTCCCTCTGACCTCACTTACCTGCTGTTGTTGGCACCTTTGAAACCTTCCCTTCCCCCCCAGTGGCCTCAAATACCTCTGATCTCATTTCCTTCTTATAATTGCTGAGCACACACACAGTTTAATAGACGAACTTGTACCTTTCATATTGTCAGAAGAACTATCAGAATACTTACACTAAATCCTTGTACATTTTGCCTTATTTTACCAAAGGATTACGTATCTCTCCTACTCACATATAAAACATGTCTTTTAATGATGTACTTTTGGAAAAGCCTAATTAAAATTCAATGCATAAAAGCGTGCAAGGGTTGATAACCCACGGAACTCAGCAGACCCTAGTTAACATTCTAATGCATCCTCCATTTGGAGAGAGACAGTGAGACTTTTCCACCTCGGTGGCAGACACTAATGATACTTGCAAATATGACTAATGTCTTCATTGGTGAAAAATTAATGCACCACAATAATTTTTCTACCTGGGGTTAATGAATATGTCAGATGCTGAAAATGAGTTGTTTGAAAGTAAATTACTATAATCTATATTTAGAAGACTCTGCTCTTGGGAAAAAAAAAATCTATGGTGTGTTTGATGTCCCCTGCTTATTTTTGTCATGAATTTTGCTGTTCACCCAGTGAGACTACACTATGCTGACTTTTCTGTTGGTACAAGGGAACATCTTCTTTTTTCTAGAATGCCCATTTTTTAGGGAGAGAAGTCCAGTTTATCTCTACTCGCCACAAACATTCTTTCATCTATACAAGCGGTAGAAGCAAGCTGACATCTATGAAAACCAGCTTATCTTCACTAAGTTCAGACCCAAAGCAGTATCTCACTAAGCATTTTGGAAAATCCAGATATTCCCTTTACAGCTTGTCCTTCATCTGAAGAGAAGGGAATAGTTTCACAATTCAGATTGCTTCCTCTCCCCAACTCCCCTTTTCCTTTACCAAAGCCAAGTGAATGCTCTATGAAGCTGTGTGAATAGAAAAAAGCTTCAAGAAATAGCCATAGCAGAGAGAAAGGAGCTGTTCTGTCGGTGAAGGGAGACTTCCAGTCACTATCAATCAGTCACTACAAAATTTTTAGAGCCATGATCCTTCCAGAGCACTTGGGGTTACTGGTTCCAGAGCACAATCTGGTTACTGGGAATTAGTTGCAATTTTGAAATATGGGGCTTATTCCTCATGTTGGAATCATCCTTTGCTTTCAACTGTGATCAGTTCTTCAGAAAATATGCAAATGCATTCATCTTCTAAATGCCATTTCTAACAGAGCACAGAACTCCAACTCTACATTTAGCACTGGAAGTGTAACTCCACAACATTTCTTTCAAAATGTGCAAGCAGAGAAAAAAGGGTACAGAAGAGTATGCCTGGCCTTTATTCGGGTTTCAGCAGTAGCTCATGGTGAGTTTAGGGAGTTAGGAGGATTCTGAATCAAAATTTAAATGCTTTAAGTAATGACAGATTCAATTCATTTCTTCATAACCCATCTCAAAGGCTAAGTATTCCTTCCTACTGTCAAAACATACGCACTTTATTTACTTCTGATACCTTGCTGACTTTAATTCTGGCCATAAGAAATTTTCAGCTAGTTTTAAAAGCTTTCCAGTATTAGATGCCTTTACTGACATGAGCAGTTACACACCGTAACTTGGCTACTTCTTGATTATGTGCTTGAAATATAGAGAAACAGAACTTCTGTAAATGACAATGATTCAGTGCTTGAGGTTGCACAAATATTCCATGTCTCTGAATTTCCTGGTCACCTCTGGGTATCTGGCAAATCTGAGCCAGCACTATGGAACCACAGTCAGTTCTCAGAATTAATCCTGTTCCAGGGAACACCTGGAACTGAGTGATTAATCCAGTCCACTTCCAGCAGAGCGAGAACTTTTTCTGAGAATTATCAATTCACTATAGCACAGGAAATCTGCTCAAATTTAGGTCTCACAAGGTACTGAAATAATCACTTCTCAGATGACAGTATGTTTTCTATTTCTCTAGATTCCTGTGGGTAAAACATTAAGACTTTTCTGTTAACCTTTTTTTTCCCCAATTTTATTTCAACTTTCTGAACAATGATTGCTTTCCCTCATTTCTTGTTTTCTACAATACTTTGAGTTAGGATAGCAAACACACAATAGAACTTTACTATTCTTAAATAAGCTGTCTACCCACAAAAAATTTTGTCACTCCATTTTGACAGATCAAGTAATAATTTTATCTACCATGGGAGAGTATAAACTGTACCAGTACAGGAATCATAGTGGGTGTATAAGCTGTAACCATCATAAATGACACTTTTTATTCCCTTTGAAAATCCTCCTGATTTATTACATTTACTTAGAGACTGTCACAGCTTATTTTTACTAGACACATTTTTTTTAACATTCCATCAAGTGAGCTCCTATGTGATGCAGAGCAAACTGATAGAAAATGGTGACACTCTCACCCAAGCTGTCATTATTCAAAATGATTTCTTCTGCTCAGGTTGTTTTCATTTAGTAAAATAATTTGATTTTTCTATGTCTGCCCACATTCTATTCACAGGAGGAAAAGGAAGCTCAAAACAATGTCTTCTGCATTTAATATGCAAGGAGAATGCTTAATAGAATCATTTGCAGGATAATTAAAAGTCTGCTGATACATCTTAAGAAAGTGTGAAACAAAGTACAAAATGAATAGAGCCAAATGGCAATTGCTTATTTCTGTAGAATAAGTGCTAAGTCAAAGAGGTCATAATTGCTGTTTTGCATATGGAAAACAGTTAACAGGGTTTTATAGATATATTTTCTGCAGTAAAGCTAAAGCTGATTGTTTTCATACAGAAGTTAGTTGAATATCACAAATGAAAAGGTTACAGGGTAGTGCTGCTAGCTCTGCCTGTGATATCAAGGACAAGAAGTCCACAAATTCAAATACAACTAAGGAATGGCTTCAGTTGAAGTCAATTCCTGCCCACAGTTATAAAATGGCACATTCAGCTTTGATATAACTCCTCTGAAACAAACCTGACTTTTTCTAGCAAGCCAAAACAAATCTACCCAATTCATTTACATGACACCTATCAAAATGCTAATGCTGTGTAGATAATAAATGGTTTCACTGTGTTCCCCAAGCCCTGTCCCCATACTCTCTAAGTTTTTACATTTCAAATCTAAAGGAAATTTTCTGAAGCATCCACCTTCTGAGGCAGATACATAAATCCTGTTATGAATTATGGGAATTGTGTGTGCTTAGTGAGGACAGACTATGGCCACCAGCTGTGCCAGTTATCCTGATTATATTCATTTCTCATGAAGTGGATAGCCCCTTATCTGGCTTTTTTATGACTACAAATTAGTTCTTAATTACAGTCAGTCATTGTAATTTCAGAGCAACTGCTAGCTCAAGCACTGACCCATTTTAGTGAATTATAAGCAAAGTAGATTGCATAGATTCCTTTATTCCCCAAACACTAAAAAAAAGAGAAAATTCTTAAATTTTGGCATTCCTGTTCCACTCCTGCCTACTGTTTAGACATTATTACAACTGTTCCCTATATCTGCTGATGTTCACCTCCAAATAACAGTTGCCATGAGACTGTGCAATTTACGTTAAAAAAAAAAAAGCAAGTCCCTAAGAAGTATTGTAAAGATCCTGCCACCCAAATTAATGCAAGTCAAGGATCTCACTGTAGGCACAATGCATTGTGTTAGCTCTCTGAGACAGCAACCAATTGCTGCAGTGACTTTACTCGTGACTGCTTTTAGGTCGAGGGAGAAGAGAATTATGCCACAGCCTCTAATTATCTGTATTTAGAGAGTGTAAGCATTGTAGTGATCTCTATTCAGAGACAGAAAAACTTAAGCCTGACTTGAATTGTTAATGCTACCGTTGTGATTTCAGTAGCATCGAG
>VYZQ01049605.1:12444-25124 GCA_013400655.1 Mystacornis crossleyi
AACAGTATTTATTGTTTCTGAGGGGCAACATTTGGACAGTAGTAAGGAAATCTGCCTTTCTTTACACCATGACAGGAGGTCAACACTTCCTTGTGTTTACTCAGATCTCTCAGAAAAAAAATAAATCACTAATTTTGACTGCTTTTTTCCACTGGGGGTTCTCTGAAGAAGCAGATTCTGAGCTGGTGAAAAGAGCAGGAAAAAGAAGGGTTGGGCAGACAAAGAACAAACTTCAGCAAATGCAATATTAAGCCGATTTTAGGGGTTCCAGGGCTGGCAAGCACACAGGTATTATTCTCAGCAAGACCAAGAAGATTCCTTAAAGAGATTAGTAACATTTACCTTGAGCACAGGAAATGTTCTGAGAATTCATCACTTGATGCCTACAGTGCTGAAAACACAGCATGTTGCAGCAGCATTAAGTATTATTAGTGTGCTTACCTGCAGCTCCTATATCCTACCAGATGGCACCCAGAGTTTACTTTGCTTTCTCTTTTAAAATTAAAAAAAAAAAAAGGCAAAACAAAACAAAAAAAGAAATCATCTTATTCATAAGAAGGTATTATAGCACTTTTCAGGGCATAAAACACAAAAATGACCCTTTTTAAGACAATAGTGCTGCTGGATGCTTTTTTCCTTCCATGGGGGGGTCAGCCATGGCATGTACACAGCACATAGGAAGAGAATAATTCATAGCACACACTTAAGTGAACAAGACCTTTGAGGCAGATTAAACTACATACGCATAAGAGAGAGAATCAAGAGCTAAAATACCTTGCCAAAGGCTGTGGGCTTTTCGAGCTTTTTAGAAAGACTATTGTGCCATAGATACATAACAATTTAATAGAGAAAACATTTAAATTATTTGTGCTGTAACTTTTATGTGTAGTGCGTGTGGATAAAGTGCTTTTTAAAAAATGGTGGTTAATTTTTCAGTTGTTCTATCATTTCTCTTTGGCTGGAAAAAGAAGAGTTTTATGACACCTTTTTTGGCAAGTGGATTTAGCACCTTCGAGTACTGAAGTTCACTCATTAGCATAAGCTTTTATTATAAGTCATAATCTCTTCTTTATCTCAACTGCCAGGGCTGAGGACATCGAGGCACCATCTCCCATCAGTGGTAGATGGAAACATCTCCCATTTGCTTTCAATATACAGAGCACATATTTGAACCTTAAATGCAAGCATCCATATTTTAAGGCTACATTAACAAAGCAGCACATAAAAGTCATGCCAAATATGTTAAAAAAACCCCCAAAACTCTAAAACATCAAAACACAGAAACAAAAGAGAAATATAGGTGAAATACTTTATTTCTATCACTTACTCCATCTCATTTACGAAGAGGGATTTTTTTTGAACTGTGCCTTCTACAGCTCTGATTATTGTTACTACAAGTTTCTGGGCTGCAGTCATGCCACCAAGCCTGGATCATGGGCCAGGATATTATGCTAAACGATTACAATCATTAAATAAAGTCTTCATGGATAGATTTTTTAATACAATAGCTATAATAAATAAATACAAGAGCCAAAATGTTTTTCTATCTAGGTATTCCCATTTACCTTTCTTTCCTTTTCAGAAATAAAAACTGTGATGACACTGTTCTTTAAACTGATATCTTACATTTTTTATGGTATTTTGTATATTTTATCCATATCAGTCTGGTGCAATTTAACTTTTATTAACACCTACCATCATCAGAATTCTGCAAGCAATTGTTTTTATGAAAATAAGATACAAACAAGAGAGACCAGTATAAAGACTTCATAGCAGTGTATTGCATTTCAAGAGAAAGCAGAGACATAATTTTAGTTTATAAGATATTGCTTCCTAAAGACAATGAGCTAACTAGAAAAATATTCCTTTTATTTTAATGTTCATTCAAAGAGAGGAAAAAAAGACTGATCAGGATAAACCTGGAAAGATCATAAATCTTGCATAGAGAAATAAATTACAGTGTTATTATTTAATATTCTTGTTTGATGTCTGGTGTTTGACAAATAGAAAACACTGCTTTGCTTTACTTTACAGAAATATTTCACAGCTTCATATACAAAGTCAGTCAGAATCTCCGAGTACAAGGGTTACAATCAATGGGATGAAGATGACAGGGACACAGTATCAGCTCAGTTTGTCACACAAGTAAGAAGTATCACTGTGTTTTACACCATAGCATTCATATCTCTGAGATTTTAAACATTATTGTCAAAACTTCCCCCACCCCCCGCCAAAAGTCACATCTTCCCTCACACCTCCATGAAACTCCTGCTAAAAGTAATCAGAAATGAGTTCTGTGCTTTTCCCAAAAAAAAACCCTTTGTTCTCTGATAGAAATAAAGATTACAGGATAATGCTTTCCATTTTCCAAAGAAAGAATAATTTAGGAAGCTTTCTAGGATTTTCTTTGAACTACATTTACATTCTTCTGTGCTGATAGAAAGCACAAGGAAATGTGCTTTCCTATATTTCAGCACTTAAGCCCCGCTCATAAAAATTAGGTGCTTAGGAACCAATTAAATAGCTTTGCCTTAGTGAGCAGAGCATTACAAGTGAGAGAGAATAGTCACCTGTGGTCCCAGTTTGGACTCATATTTCCCATTAATAGTTGTTTCTTATTAACAGTTGTCAGGAACAGAAAAAGGAAAATATTTTGGAAATATAATCACACCATCACTTTCAGGATAATTCATAGGTAATTACATATGAAAAACTACAAATTATTTTGCTTTGTACGCAAAGTTTGAACAAAAACGAAGCCACTGAGGACCAGTAACTTGGAAGTAACATAGATAATTTCTGATTTCCTGATTTGTTGGTTTGATGTCATTGGACAAGCTGTTCTTGGTAGCTTTTATACTGAATATTCATCAGAGGCAGAGAAGAAGGAGGAAAGGGTGTGAATAGATTTATTCACAAGGTACCCATGTGTCATCCTCTTTGGGGACAGTTTCACCCATTTTTTGTCAGAGGTCAACTACATACAGGAAAATGAGTACTTCAGTTACTTCAGATTTTTACTTCGGAGGCTTTTGGCCATCAGCATCCACGAGATGATTTCATATCCAGGGGGGTAAAACCCCAGAGCAGCTAAAACCCCACAGCAGTCCTACTTGCCTACCATGTCTTTATTGCTACAACCTCCTGATGACAAAGCATTCTGCTCAAGCACGGAACAAAAGATCGTAAAATACATTTTCATAGCAGAGCCAAAATTGCTGTGGTAATAAAAATTCATTTTCTTCTTCTCTTTGAAGGCTACTGCATAGGCAATCCATTATTAGTGGCTCAGCCAGCAACTGCCTGTGAATTGAGCTGGTGAATTAATCAGCCTACGTAGATAGAGACCCAGAATTCTGGATATGTGAGTGTGCCAAAGAGGCCCCAAACAACGACAGTTCTTCTGTTTCTCTAATGCAAATGGTTTAATGATGGATGACCCCATTCCTTTAATGTCCATTTGGGTGCTTCATATAACTGCTTGAATATTCACTTGAACTTAATTCCTTTCACCATTCTAGTTTGGAAACTGATGAAAATACGGCTTCCTCGTATGATCCCAAAATAGCAGTGCATCTTCCAGAGAGTTGAAATATGAGATATACATTGCTAAATCTGCTGCTTTCATAGCTGAGCTGCTCCTTCACAACGGGGAGAGTGACTCTGCATATTCTTTCTTTCCTTTATAAATCTGGCATCCAGGGCTGTTTGTTACCACTTGATTAATCTATCTTCAAGTCAACAGTGAAGTTGCACAAATATTTGAGCTCTGACCTTTGGTGTATTTCCAGATTTCTCCAAGTCTTTTAGCTGATGATGATCCAAAAACATTTCTTAGGGCTTAATGATGGATGTATCCCTTTGGCATTGCTTGGCAGAGGATTAGAGAAAAACAGGTATCTCCATATGTAGCTGAGGTCTTCCTATAAATCTAACAAAAGTTATTCTCCTTGTTTTGAAGGATAGATAAAAGCAGGAGGACCCCAAGAACTCCAGATCATGGGTCATCTTGGACAGAACCTACTCTTTCAGTTCCAAAGAACTTTATCTTCTCCAGATCTGTGTCTCCAACCAGAGAGACACTTTGGGAAAGCTTCTGAAAAATACTGATTGGTAATTATAGCACAGAAATAAAGGTAACAATCAGATTGATCCATTGTTTCCAGTTTCTTTGACTCTGAAAATTTGTGAACAGTTTGTAACCAAGAGAGGAATGGTTTAGATCATTTACATTGACCATTACACAGCTTCCAAACAAATCTTCCCAAACTCAAAATAGTTACAGTTCCATCTTGGAACTTCCACAATTCACTGAAGGAAAAAGTAAAGCATGCATGTAATGCCTTTTCTAATTTTTTTAATCTAAAGGGCAAAAATATAAGCCCTACAAGAAAAGAACAATAGCCTATAAATTCTTCAGCAGCCTCTTGTGACAACTGAGATTCCCATGAACCAACAACAAAATCCAGAGCAGTCTGAAATGATACCTAAAACCTAAATATCTCCATAGACTAATATTAAAAATCCCCTCTGCTCTCTTATTAGTGTAAATTGTTGAGGTCCAGTCATTCCTTGTAGAATCTCCTCATGGAGATTTCTTTTTTTCTGTACATGATGGGACAGCACAAAAGGCTCCCAGAGAAACCAGGGAAATGCTCACAGCACACTGGTAGCTCCATATGTCACACGTGTGCCCCCTGTACTCACGGCAGTGGCTTTAACCTGCCACTTCTGCAGTGCAGTGTCACTTCTGCTTTCAAGTTTGGGGGCTCTGAAGAGATTGTCATTGGCTGTAGTTCCCAACACAGAGGACAGCATTCTACAAGTCAAAAATTTCCCTCCTGCACACCTTTATCAAGGTTCACTGCTCTCTCTGTACATGCAAAGGCTTTTTTCAGGTTTCTCCAAAGCATGGCCAAAATATCCGGGGTGTGTAAGAAGACTGGAAAGGTACAATGTGAGACAACATATTGCCAGAGCAGCAGAATCTGCTGGGAGGTGTCAATGTTGCATTGTCAGCTGCCTGTTTTAACTTCACGTGCTTTTGTCGAGAGCAAGCCTGGAACAGAACTATTGCCTCACTGTGCTGATGGCAGACCAAGAAACTTGACAACACAACTCAACCAGTCACATACTGCCATGTTCCCAAGGGTGGATGCCACTGCCAACCCATGCACAATGAGGATTTGCAGTCACTGGCAATGAAAGGACTGCAGAACAGCAAAATTCCTGGCCTTCAACTGTGCACGGGTGAAGCTGCTCTCTGCAGTCTGCAAAGGCCCCATGCAGCACTAACAGCACAGAGGGTGTTACATCAGAGTGATAAAAACACGTGGTGTTTGCCATTTGGACAGTCAAAATCCCTGACATTCCATCTTGGCCAAAATTTTGCTACCAATCCACTGGGAAATAAGGAGGAAAAAACAAACAAACAAACAAAGAAACAAACAAACAAACACACAAACAAAATCTCAGCATTCATGTCTCTATCTTGATAGTGCAATTGCGCAGAAATCTCCTGAAACTAATTTTATGAAGCTAAAATGCATCCATTGCACTCACTTTAAGGTATATTTGATTGCAAAACAGTAGTCTGGGCTGTACCTCACCAAGATCAAAAGCTAATTTGATTGGAAATTCAGCAAACTCAATAACATGCCTGACATTGCTCAGGAAAGAATTTTGTCCAGCAACTGAAGAAAAAGATATTTCTATGGCTAACACAGCACCGATGATCTTTCTCATTTGTTTCCAGAGGCAGATGTTTTCTCTGGTTATTTGAACTCTTTAGAAATGTGGTGGAGGACAGAATCACAAATACACACAAATATAAATACTGTCAGCTCCAGCCAGGTTTGCAGAGAATGGGGAAATGATGCCATGAGGGTCAGTATTCTCTGAAGTCCTCCATGCCCCAGGAGTAAAAACTATCTGAAAAAACTGCTGTATTCCTATAGAGACTAAGGATAACCCTGCCTCTTGGAAAACATCCTTCTGAACAGAAAGCCTTCATGACCACAATCAGTGCTGCCACCTCTTACTTTGTTATAATTACTGTCAGAGTAAACAGAATACTCATGCAAGAATCCAGGATAATGATATAAAAGCAAGAACACTTGTCAGAGTCCAGGAGGATATTGGATTTTGGTGCTGTGTACAACAAAACAGCAAAGCTTAGTTGTGTGTCCTCGCCAACAGCATTTTTCAGGTAACTCCGCTTATTGAAAATTCCTCATGATTTGTAAAAACATATTATCCATGTTTTCTGTTTGGTCAATATGTCTTTCTTTGTCTCCATCCCTGTAGGAATAAATATTAATTCCCAAATTATTACAATATAAATGAGTATATAATATATAATGAGTATATATGAATATATAATGAGTATAAAATTTCTGTCATAAATATTTTTTAGCAAAATGCAAAAGTTTCTTGTCTTTCTAAAATACTGAAATAAAATTATATCGGCATTAGAAACTAGATTCTGGGGCCATGGCTAGAGTCATCATCTTCTGATGGCCAGAGCCATCATTTTTGGCCAAACATTCATAATCCAGTTTTTCTTAGCAAGTTGATTTTGTGCAAGTGACATAAAATGAGTAGAAGTGTGTTGTTGACATTTCAGTCTACATAACCTAGCAGAAAAAAGACCCAATATGGAGGTGACATATGATATTTACAGTATAGAAAGATCTTGTTACAACCTTTCCCTGTTCCATGAGGGACCTCTCCCTGAGGCAAGCCTATAGTTTTCTGCAGTCAAAAATGGCACACCTTGCTATGAACGGCCTCTTGCTTCAGGGCTGTGGACTCTCCTGTCTGCTCCTGCTACCTCTATCTTGTAGCAATTCTTTAAAGGTTATTCATTGTTATTACACCCCAAACGCCCCGGATTTCTTCCCCCTTGCTCTTACAGCTCCCAGTAGAACTTCAAATGGTATTAACACCTCCCAGCAGCACTGCTGTATTCCTGCTCCTCGCTGCCTACTGTACTTCAAAGTAATTTCTTTCCCAAAATCTTTTCAGAATGCCCTTGCCCTCCACTATTCCCAAGCTGTACGTGGACTACAAAGGTGGGAAAATGCAGCACATAATATACACAGGTGCAACATCATCCTTACAATACCAAATGAACTCTCAGATGAGAGATATTTCTCATCTGGACCATTGCCATTATCAGTGTATTTTCATTAATTTATCACTTTTATTTCTGCCTCTGATATCTCTTCATGAATATTTTCTTTCCTTGCTAAAATTATCTTTTAAATTTATGCTGAGTAGTAAGACAATGTGTTTATCGTAAATCATTTAGCAGTGTAAAATATTTGAAAAAACTCTGGAGAAAACTAGTTATTTACGTAACTAAAGTTTCTAACGGATACGAAGTTGACAATTTTACTTGCTTCATCATCATAAAACTTCACAGTTTTTGTCATTGACCGGGGCTCCATTGTGCCAAGTGCTGTTCCCTAAATGCTGCGTAAGCAGAGAACAGAACCACAGCTCCTGCCCTAGACAGCTCGCCATCTGCAAGACAAGGGGAACATGGACAGATGGAGAGGGATGGAAGGTGACAAGATGCTTGTGATCACTGCTGTAGGCAGCAGTCAGAGCAGAAGAACTCTGTTGTCCAGTTTTAAACAGGCAGCACAGAAAAGAAGGGTTTTAGGGAGATACAACACTCCTAAGCCACTGGAATATATCAGTGATCTGCCATTTATTGCTACTTTTTAATTTGAACTCTCCCTTTCCTCTCTCCAGACTCCCAGGTTCTTTCTGAATAAAAACGTGTAGTAAAAATCAAAAAGAGTACAACTACTATCACTTGGAGAAGCTCCACGTGCTGGTAAATTCACTAAGGTCATTTAAACACGCTCTTGAAGCTTTATAAATATGTTAGCATATTTTATAATGTATACAAGGGTATGCACTTGCTTGAATGCAAGATTTATACCTATTTTACTGTTGTGAACAAAGGCATGGCTTGAAATTCAGACCTAAACCACTCTTTCATAGGAAAAAATTGGTGAAATGACAAAATAAAATTGATGATAATGATGTCAGCAGTAAGGTTTAATCTACTGTAATTTATGCCAACATATCAGGCTGAATTTCACCCCAGCCTGCGCAGAACTCCTGCTGGAGGCACTGAGCATAGCAGTAACAGGGACACTACATACAGACAAAATGGAGTTTATAATTTTTGCAAAAAAAAAAGTAAGAGTGATTATAGCTCCAACAAATCAATATGGATAGGAGGGAGAGAAATACACCACACACACACACACACACACCCCCATCACTTTGGATTATCTACATTCTGGTAAATTTAATAATTTGCCTTTCATAGTGAAAAGCAAAACATACATCCTTTAAAAATTTATACTGCCTGATGTAGCAGATTTTAAACAATTAAAGTCTAACTCCTCTTTAAGTGGATGCAATTTTAGGATGAAAACAAAGCAGAAGAAGTATTTCAATTAGCACTTACATTTCCACTCTGAGAAGCATTTAAAAACAAAATAATTACCACAGGTACAAGCCAGGGGTGTACACCTCACAGATGCAAACATAAACTGTGGCTGCAGGGAGGGGTCTGTGTGTACACATCTTCATTTTTAGTCACAATGGATTTGCTGAATGATTACTGTATTTACAAACCCACTAAAAACCACAAGCCAAATTATATACATTCATGTTTCTCCTCTTAGACCAGGCTCCTCATCTTGTCTCAGAGTGAAGTGATATCAGCACAAGTCATCCTGCTGACATAAATATCCTCCCTGAAGCCATACTGAGGTAGAGAACCAAACTGTAAGTAGGTAAAAAATTTAACTTTCCCATTTGGCACAGTTTTCCCCAACTTCCTGTGCATTATTCCTATCTAAAACCTCTTTATGCAGCCACACATCACAGGTGACTTGGACAAGGCACAGACAAAGCAAAGACCCTCCACAGGTCAGTAAATGTATACATTGCAAAATAAGGCACCATGGTGTCCAAGCCCACCTGTGGCCTCAGGTATTGCAGCTGAACACATTTTACCCCGTGAAGTTGTAAGACATCATTCCCATGTTATCTTTCTCCCTACCAGAAATGTGCAGCTGCTGCAGCCACTTTCCCTTTATTCCTCCTCATCACTAGCCTGGTTTATTTAACTGTGGTAATATCTCAAACCTGTAAAAATACCTTGCTGATGCCACAAGCTGCAGCGGTGTATAAATTGCCTTCCAGTGCCTTTGCATAGCTCAGGCTTAACATAAAAGGGAAATGCTTCCATCCGTGTGTCAGCAATATGACAAATAGCTGTGATGGAAGGCAGAGAGGAGGCCTGTGTGTAAAACCGGTGTAAAACTTCCCCCCTGCCCTCTGGTACATCAAAGAGGGTTTGGTCCTCTGAAGCACCACAAAAGATGAGGCAGGTGGTGCTGGAGCTGTGGCAAGCAGAGGTCTTGTCTGCACACACTGCATGGAATAGTCGGCCAGGAACACGGCGTGTCCCATAGGCTGCTCGGGAGGAGAAGGAAGACAGAAGTTTGGACAAGGGAGAGTGGAGCAAGACAGGAGATGCAGAAGTTAAATTGGCAGTAGGTTAAGCTGGCATGACACATACAGCCAGACAAAAGGGGCAGCCTCTTCCTCAACAGCACTGAGCTGCAGGAATAAAATGGAGAATTTAGAAAAAAAAATGATTGAAGGAGGAAAAAACCAAAAACAAAACATAAAAAACATCCACAGAGGAGAACACAAGAGAAAAGAAAGCAAAGCTGACTGAGATATGAAGAATTCTAGAAACAAAACAAAACTCTCCTGACAGCACAAATACAAAATGGGGACAAACCGTGAATAAAAATGGTTAAAGGCAGGCCTCAGTTTACTGCTGGTGTAGTTAACACGCTGCACCAGGTTGGAGGGAGATAGCAGCTGCTGCTGCTCCGCTGAAACACCCACCTAGAACAGCACTCGGTCAGCCCCGCTGTGCGCTCGCCTACAGCCACCACCACTGCACAGCCAGGGCACTACAGACTCCAGGAGACAGCAAAATATGGCAGCAAACCACAATGCACTCCAGCAGAAGACGATCAGCCATCAATGCCATATTGTAATAGCAGTCAAAGGCAAGAAAATAATTTTAAAAAAATAAGTATTCTTCGTAGGGAGAAGTCTTTAATGTTTTGCAGATACAGTAAGAAGAGATGTATTGCACCTGCAGCAAACAACATGAATAAAAGGAATTGTATTAGTAGGAGCTAAATAAATATTTGCTAAATAATACATAATATGCATTTTTATTTTTGAGTTTTCAGCCATTCTTTACAAACACCTCTAATGATTCAGTATCTGAATTAACTAAGCGGGGGGAAAACAAAAGCCCCAGTCTCTGGAAAGCAGCCTAGATGTGGAAGGACAAATATTCTGAATTAAGATATTTTGGTCACCAATCTCAGGGTTTAATTTACTCAGTTTGTCTCCAAGAATTGAATAAACTTGGGTGGGCAATTTGAAGACTATTTAATCTCATCCCTAATCTATGTATTAATAACAAACGCAGTGATTCTCAAGAAGCTGTTGACTGAACAACAGAAAGAGAATCAGCTGTCTGCTGATTCTGTCATAGGTTTCTTGTTTATTTAAACAAAAATATCCATTCTGTGATCAATCCAGCGTCCATTCCAGTCATTAGAAAGACTTCTACTAGTTTGAACAAGTCCTGGAATAAAGTTTATGTGGTTTTACGTGTGGAACCTTTATTGTATATTAGCACTACAACTGCCCCAAACTTCCTCTGTTGAAACACTAAACATAACTCTCAAAGTTGTGCTTAGTTGGTGTGTGTTGATGTGTTAAAACTTTGGGCTCTAGGAATTCAACACAGCAGCTGGTTTCTTAAACTCTATTCACAAGTTGAAGTAAGTGCTCATGGGTACACTAAATTCCCTGCTTTGTTGATGAAAAAATTCCATTTGAGCATAATATACCCATTGCTTTGGGTACACAAAGGTAAACCTTTTCTCATTTCAAGATGTCTTTCTGTTTGCATTAATTCCAGACGGAAGACTTTGAGAAATGAGAAATTAGTTTCTTGTGGGCTAAATAGATTCCCTAAAATTTGAGATAAAACCTGGTTTCAGCAAATAAAGGTATTATTTAAGTACATTAAATATTTGGATTTCAATTTATTCCAATATCTTAATTATTCAAATTTAAATTCGGTATTTAAATATTTAAATATAGTGTTTAAATAGATATTAATTAAAGATAGAGGGGAAGCATTACTTTGGAATACAATATAGAACAGCCCTCAAGAAGTTATATTAGCCTTAGTTCTGGAACAATACCTTTGCTTCTGTTCTTCCTCACAAAAAGATGGAGGATCATTCTAATTATATCTGCTTCAGATGATCTGTTTCCTATTTTGCTCTCAAGTGGCTAAAGTCATGCACAGAGACTTCACAAACCAAGCTTTCCCTCATGTAAATATTAAATACCTCCACCCTGTATTCCCACTGTCACCATCTCCTGCAAACCTAAAAAAAGTGACATTTACCCCATGAAACCACTTTTTTTCCTTTTACAAAATGTTGTTCTTTGACAACACTAACTGTAAGTTCCTTTTTTTTCATTAAGTATTGACATCTTACACCTTTCGCTTTATTCAAAACAGTTATTAAAAAAGAAACCAGACCACACCACCACCACAAAAACAAGAGGAAAGATCTCTTTGATACTTGTACTTGACCTCCAAAGAGTCATTACACAGCTACTGGGCCCAGAACATTTCAAGAAACCAGATGTTTTTCCCTCCATGGAAGCCACAACAGGGACGTGAAAGCTTAGGAAGTCAGTCCACAGAGATCTGCTGCAGTGGCCAAAACGCAGCAGCCTCCTCTGTCAGTGCCTAGAGGAGCAATTCTGACCCAGTCAACCGTGTCTGTGATGGATACAGTGACGGACAGAAATAAAGTGTCTTATATAATTTGCCCGCCTGCAATTCAGGCTTTGCAGCAATCCTTAACCACATTCTAGCAAACGAGCATACAGGAACCCAGCACCGTTTGGGCTGCAGCCTCCACAAATATTGCAAAGGTACAGTTTGAAATGTTCAAACACATTAAGTGCCTGGACATTTTCAAATATTCATTTGTAAGAATTATTGTAGCTCAACGCCCAGGTCTTCAGACCAGCACTCCCCAAAAGGGCTGGGCTAGAGAGCAGAAATGGAAGGCTTCTACCAACAGGTGGGCAGATGCAAATTGATTTTTAAGTGCTCTCCAGCTTGGGTCTATTTCATCCAATGAAATCTAGTCTCATCACTTATTAAATTTAACTATTTTTACATTAGGGCAACACTGAAGATAACCATTTTCAAGTGAATTCAATTTTTTTCCTTTTGAGGCTCCCTCATTCAGTCTGACATGGCAATACAATAAGCAGCTGACAGTGCAGCGCCAGTATGGCAAGAGACATAAAATAAATTATATTGACTCAGCCTACATGAGGAAATCCTGCAGCAATGTGAGAGAAAATGGGGTTTGGACAGAAGTTCCACATCCCTACGCTATCACCCCTTGCCTCCTCAGTTACAGCAGACCTCTTTGGTTACTGCACTCGAACTGCAACTCACCCACACTCCTACACTCCTCCTCCTCCTCCTCTCCCAAATGACTGGCAATAACTAC
>VYZQ01049605.1:43344-61267 GCA_013400655.1 Mystacornis crossleyi
GGAGAAAAAAAAAAAAAAAAAAAAAAAAAGGGGGAGGATTGGGATCCAGAAAAGCCAAGATAGTCACTTGGAGCCTGGAAAGGCTCAGAAAAATCATTTTCTCCAGCCATATCACAGACATTCTCCTTTGTATTCCACTCATTTATCTAAGTGAGCCTTTAAATTTATTCTCTTTCCACATTAAATTCTTTTTCAGCATTTCATAAAAACATTTAAATCTTTTTTCTCAAACACCTTTACTTGCAGAGAAAATAATTGGAAAACAACTACAATTTGCAAGAACAGTCTACATAAATTTACCTCAGCATATTATGTAAAATGACTGAATACCTCAAAGCTTCACTGTTTGTTAGCTTGCAAGTTTCCAGTGCTGTTCTTAATAACTTCTATTCCTATAAAAGTATAATAAATAATTTTACTGAGCTAAGATGGAACTGAAGTTGTGTGCACTTTCATGAAAATATGATTATCTTAAAATCAAATATGAGATTTCAAACTGAACATATGAATAAGAGCTGCAAATATGAGGCCAGTGCCTGGTAGGGACCCTAAGAGTAATGGAAGTGAAATGACATGTGTATTGTATTATCTTTACAGCAGTTTGGAGACCTGGTTTTACGGATAGAATGGCAAAACAGCACAGGAAAATGTGAATTAATTAATCCAAATGATAGTGCAGAAGGTACTCTCTGACCTAAGCTGCAGATAATGAGAAAAAAACAGGCGATCACACTTCTTAACCTGCCAGAGTCCCAAGGTGAAGCAAGAGTAGAGTTCTCAGTTGCTCAGGGAAACTTTGTGCAAGCCCAAAATGGAAAGGGCCACTGAAGTACTGCGTGCTGGACCAGCTCCATTTGTTTAATTTAAGGGAGACAGCTGCTGCGATTTACATAAATTGGGCTTTATTGATCCACAGAGATTCTTGTGGCAGCTTGCCTTCCTCCAGAAAAAAAAGAAAAGAATGCCTTGTCATCCTCCCCATGTCTTAGAGGCAGTGCTGCATCAAAAGAAATACTGAGCAGGTTTTTGCATTAACTCAGAGTTTAGAGTTAATGCAAAGACTAATCCAGGTTAGGGAAGTTTGAAGAGGTTCAGTACCAGAGCTTAGGTTTGGGCTTCACATGGGAAGAAAATACATCAGAAACAGAGACTGGAGAAAAGGCACATTGTAAAGCGTGTAAAACAGCACGATAAAGATGGAAAAATGCAATATTTGTGCATAACCTCAGTTTTCCTCCTCAGCACTTTTTTTGAAGAGAGAAATTAGTAGATTTTTGGGGGACTGTGGTAAATATAGATCTTTGAGGGCAAGGGGCAAAGCATAAAGGAAGGCCTGGAGGATCCAAGCTTTCATGTGAGCTGCCACTTCAATACGTGCATTGCAGAAGACAGGTAGGATAAATTAAACAATGTTTGTACAGTGTTTTGAAAATTGAAAATGCTGTAACAGTGCTAAGAATTATTATTAGGTACAAGATATATGCAAAGAACTCTGTAAGACAAAAAAAACCACCGAAAAACTAACACCAGCTAACCCAGATATTCTAATTAAACACACCTACTTCTATCAGGTACTCAAACTTGTTTCCATGCCAATATCAGCCTCTGGATCAGCCATGGGCAACTACTGGGAAACAGCAACAGTAAAAAGGGAAGAAAATAAAATGTCTATTGAGCCACAGGGTGTTGGGAAAAGAAGAAGAGGCACTGGAGAACTGCAGCATGATCCTCAGGCAGAACACTCTGAGTGCTCTGCCCACCCACCGCCCGCACATTGCTGTGGGCTAAAACCCAGCTCAGTCCCAGTGCAGCCAATAGAAAATGACATTTGCGACATCCTAAGGTTACCCTAACATTAATTAAACCATCACAGTACTGCACTATTATCCCCTTTACTTATTTCTTTTGCGGATTTTACTTTTCCTTGAGAAATAGTCATTTCCAATTAGAATTTCGTAATAAATCTGAATGTCAGAACTCCCCAAGTATGAATGTCATCTTTGTTTAGAGGCTGGGAGGAAGAACTGAAAGCAGAGATGTCCTTGAGCACTAAAATTAGCTGAGATACTCATCTACCACAGGAACCTGAACGTGGCATTAGACCTCAAACTGGCTAAATCAGAAATGTTGCAAAAGAACATTCCAGGACTCGCTGCTTCCCTGAAAGCCAGGGGCTGCGTGTGGTCATCCCTTGCAGTGCTGAGATTCCCAGATGAAATCAGTCCCTGGCAATGGCAAACCCACACAATCAAACCATCAAATGCCACATACAGCCTTCAGCTTTTCCCCTTCCCACCAATATTTTACCAGTGAGGATTTCCTTCTCCCACAATCTCTGCTCTGATGCTTCAGGACTATGTGAAAGTTTGGACTTAAGGCATTTCATGCAAGCGGCCAAGAGTGAGTCCCTGCTCTTTCTAAGGTTTTTGTGCAAAAGCCGCCCCTGTGCAGGGGATGCAAATCCACTTTCCCAGTCAAGGACCAGCTGCCTACGTGGCAATTTCCCTACCATAACTTGCTGCACTGAAAGATACTTTAGATAGAGGACCAAGTAACACCTTCATGCAAAACCTGGAGTAAAGAAACATGGATCCCATCATCCAGATTCCCTTCGAGGTATTATCATAACAGCTGTATGATTATTCACCTCCATCTATTGTTAGACTCTATGCTTTCTTCCCACATTTGCCTAAGAAAATTATGGTACTGGTTATTAAGCAACAGATTTTTTTTCTTTTTGCTAAAGGGCACACAACAATAAAATGCCTTTTTTTTTTTCAAATATAATTGTTTCTGTTCAGAAGCAAGTGTGTTTATAAACATGTTGCCATGTGAACTGAATCAAGAAAACTGCCCTTTCTACTTTTATCTCAGCCTCCTGGAAAAGTGAGAACTGCATTAAAGATGGGGTTTAACCTTTCAGTAAAGTTATTGCAGGCATTTTGAATATTTTCATATGGTTAAGTTGATCCAATATTTTATAAGAATTACAGAGGTAGTGCTTTGTACTGAATGCCAGAGCTGCACACTTAGAGAATGGCAGCAGAATTTTGCAATATTGCTGAATACCATAGAGGTAAGCCTACATTCCCTACTCCAACATTCACTCTGCCAGCCTTCATTCAAAGCAATTTAACACACACACACAAAAAATAAATCACTGAGATGCAATAAGGCAAAATACATCAGTCATCTGACAAGAGGACCTGTCACTGCTGCACAAGGTACAGATAATTTGCCAAAGTCAGAGGTGACAGAAAATTAAGAAATATACAAACACAACTAAAAGCACCAGGTAGGCCTGAAAAGGCACAAAATAAATCACTTTGTCCTGCTGAGGTTGACTGAGCCATGCACTTGCTTACGTTTGAAATTTTATAGACGGGAATAGATCTTGAGATCTCGTGCACAGAAGCTGAGTTTATTCCACCTCAAAGTTCTTTATCCCATGACTCATCTAGAACAGCCAGTGCTGCAGAAGCATCAGTTTTAAGTCAAGGTTTGGAATAGACAAGAAACATGGAATTGTTTACTACAGTTTGGGCTCTGATAATTACCAGGATAAGGCAGATGAACAAAGTAGAAGCTACTCCAAACACAGAACTCTGGCTTAAGCAGAAGTTGTCTTTCCCATTATAACAAGACATCTGTACAATAGAAGGTTTTCTGGACTAAGAAATCTGTTTTTTTGGTTAAATTCTTCTTACTGTCAGTGTCAAGGCTTGTTGCTTTGGAGAAAATCACCCTTTTTAAAATAAAAAAGGTTGGTTTTGACATGCAAAATTTGCTCTTCAGCTGATAAGAAAATTCACAGAAACGCACAATATTTCTAACCTGAGGATGTCTGCAATGAAAGTGCAAGTAGAGGTGGCATAAAGGAATGTATGTTTAATATAAAAGCAAACTAAAATATGATAAATTGCACAAAACCAAGCAAAACTGTTTCTTTGCCCCATTAAAATATTAGGTGAAGGAAATCTGTTAGTCTTTCTGATACATTTTCTTGTAAATGAACATTTTTACTGACTGGAGATATTCATGTATGCAAATATAGCAGAATAATTAACAGTACAGAGTAGTAACATGAGTGTTTACAAAACTGCCCATTAAGATTCCACACACAGTCCTGATTACTGACATGGGAGAGATTCTTATGACTTGGAAAGTTCAACAAGAGAGTTCTTTAGTAATAGAAATTGTATAAAATAGACAATATTAAAATATTTCTTAAACTATTGCCAGCATCTATAATGAAAAGAGGCTTTGGAATTTTAACTTTTCTATTGTTTCATTTACAAATCCCCTCTAATATGTTTACTTATAGACCTATTTATCTTTCTCTCAATCAACCTACATGGTTTATGGTGATGGCTTCACATTGTTATTGTATTTCACAACTCAGGTATTTGGATACCCAATTGTATAAAATTTTGACTACTTTCAAACAGTTAAATCCCCAAAAGAAAACAGGATATGAGCCAAAAAAATTTAAGTGAGATGAACCAAAGCCTGGAATACATCTGTGTTTACACATGGTCTGTTAGTCTGCAAATATATGTGGGCAACTGTGCACACCTAATTCCACAAATCTGAGTTCATAAATTCATTTCCCTCACTCCCGGTTGACACTGTCAATGTATTCTTTAGTCTTTTTGCTGAAAGAGGATCAAGTGTGCCAACCACGAGAGTGACTTTCGAGGCTGCAAACACTTTCCAAGAGAAAGGGACTGATAAAACTGCCTGACTTTGCATATGGTAGGAAAACAGAAGATACCAAAGGTTATTTACTCTTGATATGTTCCACATTTAAAAGAACAATCTTAAGCCCACTGCCTGTCCCTTGAGCCATCTGGTCCCCCCATTATTAATTGTTCTACACGACCTTCACAAGAGAAGAAAAATATTGTTGTATCTTCTTTTATCTTGTCTTATAATAGGAATCATGTTTCATAGTGTTGAAATAAATTACTTGCACGGTGATCAAACATCTTAGCTTCGTTTCAGCATTTAATCACCCGTGAAAGCCTTTTATTGCTTTGTATACTCCAAAGTCATGAACATTATTTCCTATCTATTCTATGGAAAGTATCTTTCATTTTATTTTTCAATTACATCTTAAATTCTACAATTCTTCTGGCAAGCACTTTGGTGTAATCCTACTGTATGAAAGACCTTTGTTTCTCTAGTATTTATTTCCCTTTAAAATGCTTTTACCTATTGCATGGAAAAGAAAAAGCCAACATAAAATGGCTAAAGTAATACTAATTTCATTGAGACTGCTTCATTTCCACTCAATATATACATTAAAAAGCCTCAGAAAATAATAATAAATAAAATCAATACATCACCAGACAATGGTTGTTCTAAAATCCATTATGTTTTCTAGGCTGCTTGTCAAAGCCTCATTGCTATTTTAAAACAATAGTCCTGCATCAATTCTGCCTGAAACTCTCACAACATTTGTGATGTATCAGACAATCGTTTAGTGTCACAAACCTCAGTATGGGTTGTTCAACATACATAGATTTTTATTTGGTGAGCTAGCTCAAAGTCAAACTGATCTTTGAAATGTATAAGGAAAATCCACATCTTTACTAATTAGAGAAAAAATCCCCCACACTTCAAGATTTTTAACAGCAAAACACACACACACACAAACCAATTGCTACTCTATAAAGCTAGATTAAGAGAGGTATAATAGGGAGAAAACATTTCTTGAAAACCCAGTCAGTCTGTGTGTCATAATCAGGGAGTTTTATATTGCATCCTACAAGTGTTAGACCAGCTGAAATAAGTGTAACAACTTACAGTGAAAGAGGAACTATCAAACTAAAGCCCTGTAGTGGGTGTGTTCGCATTCTTTACCTTCTGTGAGTTAAGAGTAGGGAGGAATGCAAAGCAGGCACCAAACTTCAAAGAATATAAAGAAGTTTATTACTAAAACTAAAAGTAAAAAGGAATAACAAGGAATTAAAGCAAAAACCCCCTTTTATCCTCCAGCACCTTCCCCTTTTACTCACACAAAGGATAACAGACTATGACCTTGGTCAGTATAAACCTTCAGAACACTTCTCTTCCCCTCATCCTCCTCCCTCCTTTCACTTATAACATAAAAACACAAACTTGGAATTATTTCAGTGAGTTTACCACTCTAAAATAGTCTTTCATCTGTTCATTTAGGAAGAGGAGTCTCTTTTGTCCATGCTATGGAGCTTTTCCACAAGAACAGTCTTCTCATAGCATCAATGTCACAGCACAACAGCCACCCGGGATGGGTTTCTGTTGGCATGTGTGAGTCCCTACCCTTATTTACAGTTTTTCCCACAACTGTTTCGAGGGTTCACTTGTAGCTAATGGGGTATTATTTTAAGAACGAGGTGTTCGAGCGCAAAAGTTCTCTTCATCTATCTCTAGGATCATCTTCATCTCTAGGAACAGAAGTTTTCTGATAGTTCAGGCAAAATGTTCAGTTGCTTAATGCTCTCTGTCTCCACAGCAGCTATTCCAAAGGCCCACCTGAGTCCCTTTGGGTCTCTGAAATACCCACCTCGGAGGAAGTTTATGACCAAAATGCACGGGGCCTTTGGACCAGTCACAGTGAGGTGTCCACTCATTTCCAGTCAGGCTCACCTCAGCTTCCACTAGGGTCAAATCTTGTGATAAACAGATTCTACCCCTACATGTTGCGATGGGATTATGGTACATTGCGCACCAGTGTCACCCAAGGCATCCAAAAAACACGGTTTTCCCTGGCCTCTACTTGGCTAGAGGTAGGGCCCCTCTATGTCTGGCTATCCTTCTCATGGTAATTGGCTTTTCCATCATTTTCAGCAGTTTGGCTACAGGCAACTTTACCCATGGCTACAGTTGAAAGCTCTTCCCCCATGCTTATCATGAAATTACAAGGGAGTCTCTAATATATCATAGCCCATCACCATAGCTTTACAAAAGAATTTCAGCTTACTAGCATTTCCACTATCTCTTCTCTCTGGACTTCAGCTCTTTCTTCTTCAGTGACTTAGGTGTCACTCATCATGGTGTCTGTTCATGTGTCTTTGCCTTTCGCTTTCCCTCTAACCTGGGAAAGGATTGGGGTTTGCAGATTTCATCTCTCTGAGAAACTTAGAGCACTGGAGGGCTTAATCTTACCGAGCTGGGACCTTGCAGCTGGAGCTTATCTGTTTCTGCTAAGCTGCGGCAGAAGCTGGTGTAAACTTACATCTTGAACGGCCAGAAAGGAGCGGGGGCGTCTCGGCCGCAGGCCGTGGCGCGGCCCTGCAGGGCCGAGGGGCCAGGCCCGGCCAGCCGAGCTGAGAGGGGCCGCGGGTCCCCATCAGGCCGAGACGGAGCAGGGTCACGTCCCGGCCTTCCCCCACAGGTTCGCACAGGCAGGGCCCAGCCGGGCCCCGCCGGCCCCCACTGGGAGAGGCTGCTTTAAGGGAACAGGAGCTGCTGAGATCTTGTCAAGCCGTGCCGCGGGCTGTGGCCCGGCCCCCGCCAGGCCCAGCCCGGCCCGCCGGGGCCAAGCAGGCCCCCCCCAGTTACCTGTTCCACAGACCAGAAAGAAAGAGACAGCTTCCCGCCTTGTCTGTCTTTAAATGATGTCTTTACAGAGGTGCAACCACTTTCTGAGTGGCTTAATAGAGCTGTCAATATTCAAACCAGCCGATTAATTGGTTCTGTGAAGTTCTGAAGGAAGTTACAACAGCTCTTTGCAACAAACATCACTTCCTTGGCTGGTGGAATATTTTTTTTTCCTTAACTAAAACTTCAATCTGTGCTAACCCATGACAAGCCTGATCTAACGTATGTGACAAGGCCCTGAACAACTTTAACCAGCTTTTAAGTTGGCCCTGTTTTGGGGAAGAAGCTCATTCTCAGAGGAACCCCACCTTTTCTATGATTCTGTTCATCCATAAACCATAGGAGTTGTTATCAAAAATACTTAAGAATATATTAATTTAAACCATTCATAATAAACTTTCCAAAAGTCGTAATTTTCAAATAAGTCAGGTTCTGGGACAGTCTTCCAGCAAAAGCATTGGTGGTAAAGCAAAATAACCAGTTTCAAGATGAAGTTTAAAAACATACTGCCTCATCAGCCATCTGCAGTAATGCAGGACTGGCACAGATGAAAAAATATTTCCCTCACACTTTAATCTTCAGTGTTCCCATGCTCCATTGAAAGCCTTTACAGTACACAATCATTATATATTCTTTTATATAGAATATAAAAATAATCTGATAGGTGAAGAAGAAATATTCACCCCTTTTATATCTTCATCCGGTTTAAATTAGAGTTGAACAGAAAGATCAAAAAGTTCACTAAATGGCTAATAGTTCACTAATTTCTGATTGTGAAAATATGAATTAATTTATTTCACATCTTATATAAATTCACTTTTATTGAAGTATGATGACAGTGAATTTAGATGCTGAATTCTAAAATGAAACAAATGTTATTTCTGTTACAGTAGCTTTTTCTACCCCATGAGAATTTTTCCATTCTCACTGGTTTCATAGATTATGAGTTTTTAGATAGTAGTAAAGCTTCTTATACATAAATATAAAAAACAGTGGAAAAAGAGAGAAAAAATAAACAGCGTCTGTTTGGAATGATTATTTATCTGACAGATTTGGTCTTAAGCAAACAAGGAAAAATGCATACTCTAAAATGAGGAATGTTTGAGAATCCTAAGTTATTTACTTGTCACACCTAAGGCTGGGGATATTTTTCATTGAACATTACTGAGAGCACACAAACAGATTATATTGATTTCAATTAGAAAATCATGTGAATAAATCTGTCACCTTTGATAACCTTTCACTGGAACTTTGACTGTTGCATTATGAGTTGAGACTGCACATATTATTAGAAACAATACTCAAGTAAAACACCACATTTATTCTAAAGACAGTTGAATTTATTTGCAATGGTGCTAAGTATCACCAGCACTACTACGAGTATCAGTTAGGTTATCAGGATTATCAGAAAATAGTTGTCTCAAAGTGAGGAGCTTTGGGGTTTTTTAACAATATACTTTAAAAAAATATTTTTTTTTCTCAGTAGAAGATGGTTAAGAATTCCCTCACAGTCATGAAGTTGGTAGAATTCCATACTGAATTTTTCTAAAGCATTCATTCCATGTCAGAATACAACACCAAAGCCTAGGCTAATCTTCTCTGGACAGCCTAGAAAGACAAACCTGTAAACCACACTCCTCAGACTCTCCACTGTGACCTTCAGCCACATGGCCAGCACCACAAATCCCCTGCTTCAGCTTCAGCAAGAGATGAAGCCACACTCCATTTAAAACTCTATGAAACTCCTGATTTGGCAACTGGTCTCCCTCTCTCCAACCATCACAGAAGCCCTCTGCACTTCAGTCCTTACTGAGCCAATAGCCAGAAGAACCAGAGTATCTCATTTGCTTCTGTGATTTCTCCCGTTCTGCCCAAGTAATTGCAACACACGCTCTCCTGTTTACACTATATCTAGATTTGCAAAGTGGGAAGGCTACAGATGAGAATCTCACTTGAGGAAAATGAACTAAAGCACTGCTATTTTTAATCTCTCTATATATTCTCTGCCTGTCCTCACAGATTCTCTATCTGCACATAACAATGTCTTCTTTTGTCTCTTTCTTGACCAGAGACTTTCCTCCCCGAGGCCTGCCCTCCATTTTTTTTCAGAATTTGTCAGGCCTGCCTGTACACAGCCTGTTCTGGCTGGGTCAGGCACCGCAGAGCCAAGGCAGGCTCAGCACTAAGCTCCCTTTTGTCCAGCTGCCTCCACAACACAAAGGGAGCTCCACAGTCAGGTTTGATTACACCAAATGCCCACTGGTGCAGGTTCCTCCACTAATCTCCACCCAGACAAAAAGAAGGGGTTTAATCCTTCAAATCCTCTTAATGACCTTCCAAAGATATGGCCATCAGTCTTCCCGCAGTCCCTCAGGCAGAGTGCTCTAGGTTTAAAATCTTTCCAGACAACTTTCCATAATGTTGACTGACACCATAAAAATACATAAAGCACACACTGTAATAACTGTAATATAGTAACTGGCAGTACTAAGAGGAGAAATAATAGCTTTTCAGGCAAACATTAAAGTCAGGGCAAGTTAACTCAGTCTGAGTTAAACAAATTGTATAAAAGTCCAATTTTTGTGAAATGAGTCCTACTGAGCACAATTCTTCCCATTAGTCACACAATAATTATGCAACCACACAGCAAACAAACCTCAGCCTTTCCCTTTCTTCTGTCTCGGTTGCTGAGGACTCATGAGGATACGGACGTTATTGAGTAAAAGCATTAATCTCTGAAAAAGCATGTTTGTAATGCTCATTTTGTCCCATGAAAGAAATATGAAACCAGAAATTACCAATAATTTCACTGCAGAAGCACAGGAAAGTATTTATGAGGTACACCACACACAGTGCTCTGAAGGATCAGAGCACAGAACTGCCTGAAGATTTTAAATTAAGGTTATTTATCTTAAAATAAGATGTAAAATAATTTAAAAAATACAATTAACTGGTCAAAACATCAGCAATACAAGATGTTGTTGTGGAACATACACATGTGAGGTTTTCACTCCTGTCAGCATCGTACACAGTTGTTAAAGCTTCCAGTGTTGTCAAAGTATGTTAAAGTTTGTATAAACTATTTCCACAGTTCTTCACACTCAAAAAAAACCAGTTTCAAATCTCAGAACAGTTTTAGTTACAGTCCACAATTACAGTAGCAGTGGCACAGCCATCCTTCCAATGGCAGAGAACAAATCTTCTCTCTTCTCAGTTTGGTCAATAGCCTGCCATTGGATCGGATCATTATTTTCAAGTTAACTAATATTTTGTGTTGTATTAAAAAGACTTAATTTCATTCTGTTTAGTGGCACTTTTTGAAGCTATCATTTTAATGATGTCTAAAAATTCAAATATCCCAAACTCATTAAATGACATACTATAGTTAGAGCAAAAAAAGGTTTGGGGTTGGGTTTTTTTTAGTTCTGAAAAAGAGCCCAAATGTACATGCCACTTCACATGTTAAATAATACAAGAAAGGATATTAGAAAGGAAAGGGAAAATAATTACAGGGGTTACATTTCAGTTCCTAGGTAATCCTGTTACATAAGAAATTTGAGTTATACCTTCTCAAGATTTGAGATGGACTAATAGTTATTTCTTCAAATAATAATTCTCATTTCTTTAAGTGCTGAAATAAATATATTCCAAATAATGTATTGAAGGGGCTTTTTTTCCTACCAAATAAAGTAAAATTGCTTAAGTTAATCTGTTTTATAACGTGGCAGTCTTCTGCTCGGGGAGTGCCTTACACTAGGTGGTTTCTTAACCTTAAATCTAATTAATCTCACATCTAATTCTTCCAAGCAGACTGACTGCAGAGAAAGTTCATGGTGAGGGTGTTGACACTAACTCAGTTTTCAATCAGATGAGGAAGAAACTGAGGCAGATCTTTCACCCTTTAATATAATGAAATGTAAGAAATATCTTTTGACCGAAAAGTTGATTTTGATTTGGAAATGGATTTTTAGCTTGCATTTATTATCCATCATTTTAGCACTTTTTTTCTGGTTTGGGGGGGAAGGAGGATTGTTTGTTTTTGTTGGGTCAGGGTTTTTTGTTTATTTGGGTTTTTTATGAGGTAGTTAAGAGTATCCACAGTTAACTTACAGTTTGAGGGACAAATTATGTCAAAAAAGTCACTCAACTTTTCTTTGCATGTTAAAATTAGCTATATAACTATAAAAGTGACGAAATGCTCTGCAGCAAATACTTCCAAGTCTTTAGCATATAACTGTGGGCAAGGATACAAAACAAAGAAAAATCTTAAATCTGGAAAACACAGAAACTTTCTGATTGAAGTATAAACATTTTGAGATATCTTTTTAAAAAGTTTTCAGGCAAGTTTAAACTTCCTAATGTAATCTGTGTTTTGGGGAACGTAAAACATTTCAACCGTGATTGGTATTGACAAACACACTTCCCATTGTGATCAGTTTTAATATGTTTTGTGAATTTTTGTAATATGCTAAAAGTGGATGTAAAAAACTCGCTATTTTTATTCTTTTTATTCCTCTCTGGAAGATACTCATAACAATAAAAACAATTTCATTTTTTTAAAAAAATCCCTAAGGAAGCTTTACACAGAAATTTACATCTTGAATTCTGGATTAGAAAAGTTTCTGAAAGATAATTTGAATCTTTGATTAAACCACATAAAGAAGTTCTGGGTTTAAGCAGTCTAAGTGTGCTTGGATTCACCTCAAGAAGTTACCGAAAACGTCTGAGCCTGCAAAAACTCCCTAAGAGAATCTTCAAACAGCAAGATTTAGATGCAGGAACACAAAGATACCTCCAGCGTAATTATTCCCCATCTAAGGGATCACCCACATGTCAGTGAAGAGGAAAAGGTAAAGGTTCAGTCGCAGGTGACTGCACAGTTATAGACATTACAGATCAGAGCATTTCAGGGAGACAGGGAAGCTCCCTGAGAACTGACACGACAGTGTACAGCTGTCTTTCTAAAATTCAGATTAGAGCAAATGCCCTCAAAATCACTCATAAAGCCCAGACACCAGAATGAACATTTAGTTCAAATGGTGCAAAGTTAAGGGGATGAAAAAAGCTTCTAACTCCTGCCAGGCTGACATTTTTATTTGCGACCACTGAGTAAAAAGCATTTTCTACAGCAGCAATGATGAGATGTTTATAAGAATTTTATATCTAATGACACAATCTCACCTCAGGATCAGTTGCATATCTTCCAGCAACAGCAGCTTTCCAAGTTGTGATTTCTATTGAACATGTCACATGCCTGTGCCTCATGGCATAAAACAACTATTTTTAAAAGTGTTCTCTGTAGTTCGGTAATGGCCTCGTGATCAGCACAGCCACAGGTGTCAGAAATGCAAACGCGGCCTATTTCCCACCTCAGGAGGAGCTCAGGTAGCAAGGACAGTACCAGGATCACAAGATTCATGTGGACAAGGTGTATCAGACAGCCAGAAAAACAATAGGACATTAAACCATTTATTCATTAGGAAATATTCTTATTACTTCATTATCATTTCTGCTGTGTCCAGGAAGGGAGGCCTGACCACAGCCACAGTAAGAAGCAGCAGCACAGACTGTGTTAGGTTCCACTTAAGGAAAGCCATGGAATATCAGGGTAGGGAACAGACTGTCCTGGAACTGCCCAGGCAAGTCACACCTCTGATGGACTTGCACCAGAATCTGGTCTGCAAATCTTACAAGAACTTTAGGGCAGTGATCCCAATAACCGTATCTTGGCAGAACAACACCTTTATTACAGCTCAAATATGCATTTAAATCGAATTTCAGTGAAATTTGGAGAACAATTGTGAAGGAAAATAATCAGATTAATTGAAATTAAAACCTGGCCATCTCATAGAGAAACATTTCTCCTAATAAGAACTTATATTAATGCAAAGCTTTGAAAAGAGGCCCAGTTTGGACTCTTGCTCCTTCTCTCCAGCAGAGCCATTTGCTTTCCTTCATCACTGCAAGTTGTGAGAGACACAGGCTGGAGACAAACCCAGCTCATAAGCAGGCCTAAGTGCTCTCTCCCTAAACAGACTGCAAGAAATGACTGAAAAACTGCAAAAATCATTAGCCTGAGGCAATACAATGTGTCAATAAAGCTGCCAAATATCATCAGCGCAGCTGCACTCCAAATCCTTAGTTTAATCATTCTGCAGTCTTATGTGAAACATGTCTTGCCACCCATTATTCAAAATGCAAACACAAAACAAAGTAAACCCTCCAGTGTTTTTTATAGCTTTTCTTAATCTTTGTGAGGCTCATTGTATCAGCCACATGGCAAGAAGCTGAAATGATGTTGTGGGACTTAGAAATGTTATTTCTCAGAAGGAAAAGTTTGAAAAAAATTTTACTGTCTACTACTCCTGCTAATAAATGTATTCCTGACAGTTGCAATTCTATTACTATACTTTGTGTTCTAGGAATAAGAAAATACAATGTTATAGAATAAAACAATCATGCAAAAGAATGTGAAAATAGAAAATATAGGGGAACAAATTATTTGATTTTAAAAAGTCTTCCTTGGGTAATTCTGTGAATTGCAAACAAAGCTTTGTGCAACAGTTTGACAGAATTGCATTTATTCCAGGAAAAAAAAGTCTGCTGTGTTTGAAAGAAATAATTCTCTTCACGTACAGAAACAAAATTATGACAGCAAGTGCGGAAAGTCACAAAGGTCAAAAAATGGTCCTTGTCTTGCCCTTTTGTGCTGAAGGACAGATGCTATCCCATTGTTTGAATTTCCTTTCTTTTATAAGGCACACTCCAAAACACATTCTGCTGCAGGATCATCATTATTAATTAAATTAAAATACCAATTTCAATTAAAGAATAAAGTACACAACCTAATGCAGTATCTCCGAGATATTTATTCCATCTATTCATTTACTTCCTAATTTATAGTTTGGTCTTCTCTAATACAAATAGAAGTCATTAGTGCAAATTACTGATGTTCTTATTAAAAGTTTAATAAGAGAAGTGCTCTAAGAGTGTGACTCTTAGTCATTCATCTCTGTGCTCATCTTGCAATAGCTGGATGGTATTTTAGAACCCAAAACATAATAGGACACTACAGTCTTTACACTCCTTTTTACGTACTAATACTGTCATTAATTAATATGAATAAAGAACTCTAGGTCCTGCATGATGAAGAACCTGTCTAAAAATAATTTCTTTACTTAACCTTTAATTATTTATGGCTGTTGTATTTTAAAAGAAAATAAAAAGTACTCTTTATTACTAAACTGGTTATAAAACCCTATTAACAAAGGAAACACCACGGCTGTCCAGCTCTCAGGAAAAAGAGCTAATTTTACCAGCAGGGATTGTGCCATTTCTTGAGAGGACCTAGAGCACCTGTCTGAAGGGAGTTAAGAGAGGAGAGGAGGAGTAGGAAACAGGCACAGGGAACAGCACGAAAGAAGGTGGGCAGCTCTGTGGAAACACATAAAGGAAGCTGTTAAAAAAAAACATGCTGCAGGCATTTATAGAGTACGAATATGCAACACCCTGTCCTCATGAGACAATGAAAGCTACACATTATTTATTTAATTTGCATTATATTTTGAACATTCTCAAACTATGACCCTCTTAGAATGCAGCTTAGTAGCAATCTGTAAAATGTGGGACTCTCAGAACTAAGATGCAGACCACTAGAAGAAAAAACAAAGCACGAAACAACAGCTTTTGCATAATAGTCCTCAGAAATCATTATAGATATATATGCTATCGTGTAATCCCATTTGCCTAGTAGAAAAGTCCCAGTTGTAGACTCTTTGAAGTCCATTATATGAAATTTCTATGGACTCTTTCGCCAGAATTCTCCCTTCTTTTGCGTGTTACAGCCTTGCCACCCTCTCACCCTACTTTTGAGCCACCCAAATTTAGCAAGAACCAGTGTTTGCCTGCTCAGCCTGACCCCCCTCCCTGGTGTGGCAGGGCACTGGACTCCTCACAGGAACACCTCCCTCCCTTCCTGCAACACCAGCACAACTTGCACCCAAATGAGGGGAACCAGGATCTTCCAAAAGTCGGCAGCAGCTGTCAGTTCTTAGCTGCTTATGGGAGGTCATTTTGAGTAAATCCCATCTACTTTCCACATCCAGGCAGGCAGAAACAACTGCGTGTTTTGGCACTTACGAACTCCTCAATTCTTCCCTTCCTCATTTGTAACTCCTAGTTCTACATGTGCATTCAGTCTGTTATTCAAAAAAATTAACTGAAATCTAAATATCTTTCTCTACCCTCACAAAATCTTTATGGATTTCTATTAAGGCTTTCAATATAAAATGGAAATCACTTTGGAACAGAAAACAAGCCTATCTTATTTCACCTTGCAGAAATGAGTGTAAGAAGCAGAAATTTAGAGTTGAGTCCTTCTTTATTGACTAAATATTCCTCCCTAGTTTATTACCCATGACACATAATAAAGATCTCTTTTTTAAAATGTTCTTTCTCTAAGTGACTAAAATTAAATGAAAACAAAGGTAGAAATATGTTCAAACTGTCCTAAGATAGTGTCTGAAGAAATCCATTTCTGTTTGCCTTCTCCCCCTTGTTTTGTCACTCATCTATTAATAACATGCGTAGTAATCTTTTGCACAAGGTTAAAATTAATATTGGACAGAAAGTGACAAGAATTCAGCCCCTGTTCTAAAAACTCCTGTCATGTGCTAGAGCTGTACTTACAAATATTGTACCAACTATTTGAAATATGTGCATGATAACATGAGTTGTGAAACACTTATTTGACTTTAATAATGCCTTACTTGCAACATAAATTACTACTTCAAAACTGCCATGTTAGCCTACTTAACTTTAGGGTGTCAGCATTTATAAAATATGGATGCTGAGCCTGTACATTCAAATACAACAGGAAATTAATATGTATGCTGCAACCACTTGCACTTAGAGACACATATCCTGGAGTAATAGGTATATTATATTTCCAATTTAAAAGAAAAAAAAATTGATCGGATTTCAAGTATCCTGAAGAAGCCTTTCATTGTTTCCTTTTTTTAGCATGAATCAATAAAATAAGCATTAAAGTCTCTGACTGAGGAAAATAAAACAAACTCATACCATTTAGAGACATGAAATTTAATATTGAAGAGAGTGACAGGAACAAATATGCAGCTGTATGAAGTGAATATCTTAAAAAATAAACTACATCAAAATGGTTCTTCCTAATCTCAGACAGTTGATGTTTTATTATTAAATAAATTATTTTTTAACAAAGCTCAAGGTTCTTTAAATTCTGTAACTTGGGTATTTCTCTCCTAATACTTATCAATTCATATTCCAACTTCCATATCAGAGTGTGGCCTCCAATCATATGAAAGCTTCTTTTTTGGATAAGTTCTTTGTATCACCTATCAAAAACTGTTTTTTTTCTCTACTCAGGCAAAAACTACCCCAGCACAGAGGGCCAGAGCAAAACACAGCTCTTAAATAGAAGGGTTATGGTGAACCAGCAGCACAGGCACCTTTGCTTTTGCTCAGAGAGATTCAAATACACATTGCAGCCCATTATGGTTCTCAAAGTACCCACAGGAATAAATAATTTCCTTCTATCAGCAGAAGCATTCTTTGTGCAGCACAGCTCTCACATAGGCAAAGATCCCAGGAAGTTATACCGTTAAATTAGAACAGTTTTACTTGATTTTGAGGTAAATTTTTAATAGAATACAACCCAAAACTTAATCCAGTGAGAGCTCTGAAGACCTAAGAAATCTCAGGCAAATATTTTTCAGTCTACAGAGCATCTTACAAGTTTTCTGCTCGCATTTGAACAAGTTGTACTTGGGGGTTTTTATACTTTCAGCAATTTGTACCCATATATCCTTTTGGCCTACTCTATCATCACCCTTATCAAACTTGCCAGAGTTATATACATATTAATTTTTATTGTCCAACTACTAAGAAATTATCTTGATAGCCAAATTTTGGCCTGCTGCCTTCCATCAAAATCATATATATATATGCAGAATTATCTGTATAATCTACATTTCATAATGGTTATTCATAAAAGTCACAGGAAGGAATGAAAACAAACTATTCTTAGAAGTCCATTCATGAGTTTTGGTGTACAGAGCACCAGAATCTCTTCGTTTGACTGTATGAGAAGTCCAAAACCCAGAAGAAAGTTCACTCTCTGTGTTGTACCTATGATTGTCTTAGATTTTCTGGCAGATAATCAGGCACGGCTCAGTGCTGGAACATGTCCCAATAATCCAAACACAGCACAAATGGTCACGTAGAAATTTAAGCCTATGCTACACAGAGTTTTCAGTCTAGAAGAGTTTCTGTATGAACCAGATGGAATAATTAAAATGAAATT